>LR753381.1:11226-22815 GCA_902729485.2 Mus minutoides | reverse complement strand
GGGCGGAATTCTCAGATCCTGCCCCTGCAGGCAACTGCTGGCCCACTGCTCCCCAAACCTCCGCTGAAGTCCACTCACGCGTAACCCCGATGAGATCTCAAAGTCCTGGGGTATGCGAAGCACTGGGCAGGCCCTAGGTGCGACCACTGGGTTCAGAGGAGAGATGGCGGGGTGGGTGGAGCTCTGGCTGGGACAGGCCCAGCCTCTGGTGGGGCGGAATTCTCAGATCCTGCCCCTGCAGGCAACTGCTGGCCCACTGCTCCCCAAACCTCCGCTGAAGTTCACTCACGTAACCCCGATGCGATCTCAAAGTCCTGGGGTATGCGAAGCACCGGGCAGGCCCTAGGTGCGACCGCTGGGTTCAGAGGAGAGATCTACACATATTTTTTTTTATAAGAGTCTTCATGATTTGATCATCTGCCAAAGGCCCTATCTCCTGGGATTATCACATGGGAAACAAGGTTTAAACACATGAAATTTGGGAGTGGAACACAAACATTCAGATCACGGGACATAAGGCAATTATGATATTGGACAATTACATTTCAATGTAATACATTGACAAATGACAAGAAGAGTTACATCCTTGTCTTATGTGGCCTTGTGATTACATTTCTGTCATCGAGACCACAATATCTGACAGAAATCTCTTAAAGGAGTAATGATTTATTTTGGTTCACAGTTTCCGTGTTTTCAGTCCATCACTGAAAGTAAAGTGCAATAAAACAACTTACTCCATGCTGGTAGCTGGATGCACTGGACATTATTCATAACAGCTTGGACCAGGAAGCAAAAAGTTTGGCCAGAGTAAGGGGTCAAAAAGAACATTCAAAGACCTTCACTTAGTGACTTACTTCTGCTCCCTTGGCTCCACATAAGGTTCTATTGCCCTCCAAAAGACCCAATAAATAGCTGAAAGAGTTAGATGCAAATATTTGCACCCAACCAAAGCAGCTGACCCCTGTTTTGAATTAGGGAAAGCTGAAAGAAGCTGAGGAGAAGGGTGACCAGCAGTCTCAATGAATCTGAATCCCTGAGATGTCTCAAAATCTGGACCACCAACCAGGCAGCATACACCAGCTGGTATGAGTTCCCCAACATACAGCAGAGGACTGCTGCATCTGTATTCAGTCAAAGATGATGCACCTAATCCTCAAGAGACTGGAGGCCCCAGGGAGTTTATAGGTCAGGTGGGGTGGGGAGGAGGTGTGGGATGTAGCGCACTCAGAGGGTGGATTGGGGGGGGGGAATAAAATATGGAGTGTAAAAAAATTAATTTAAAAAAGGTTCCACAGCCTCCTAATATTAGGGGATAACTGGAAACAGGCATTCAAATAAGAGTCTCTGGGAAACATCTAGGTTTATACCATAGCAACCTCCTATTTGTCCACTGGAAAGGTATTTCCCAAGGTCACTGATAATTATTTTCAACACTTTGTCAATGAAAAGAGTAAAGATTCTGGTAGCTATATGTGTCTATTTTAATACTTACTATACTAACTATACTTTTAGTTATAAAAGATAAACTGTATCCACAGTGACTCCACTGAAGTACAATGTTTCAATCATACAAAGAGAGTATTCATAGCCTGCTTTGACTATCAAGTATGGAGGACTTTCTACCTTCAGGGACAATTGAAGTGGCCACATTTAGCAGGTTCTCAACACTGACTTTGTATTCAGGGTTGGGACAGGCATGGGATAAACCTGTCATATGGTGTCTACTCTTTTTGGAATTTCAAGAAATTAGAAAGCTATTTCAAAATCATTGACTGTGACATCTAGTAAGAAATACATTCACTGAGGCCCTTCAGAATACTTTCTCAATATGTTAGAAACCTCCCTGCCTTATAAAACAACAACCTAGGGAAAGTCCGTCTGGAGTGGTGGAGTGCTATACATACAGGAGTTGCTTAGTAATTGTATATGATTTAATTAAAGTTTTTGCCAGAGCAGGTAACTCAAAACTCTTCCTTACAGGCCTTAGAGAACAGCAGTACAGTATGGCTCCAGGGCAGAGAGGCTACACCCGGGGAGCAAAAGTGCATTACAGCAGTGGGGTGTATTATTAATAGGGCAACTTAATTTTTGTCCTGTTAAAGTTTAACCTCTTTTTCTGGTTGGTATCCATTGATGTTCACCAACTTGCTTTTATTTCCCTTATTCTACCATTATTATTAAATTTCTATATTATTTGTGAATTGTCTGCAAAACAGCTACACTTAAAAAAGGAAAAAACAATACAAAATAAAACCTAATAAAGAAAAGATTAAAAAACCCTTCTTTCATTAACCACAAAAGGAATCTCTTTCTATAGAATCTCATTTGCAATGCCAGGAATTGGTCATTCATTTCTTTTTTAGAAAATTGTCAAAAGACAATGAATGAAAAAAATAGTGACAGAATCCAATTGGCTTGGTTTCTTGCTGTTTTGTTGATAGTAAGCAACTTCAGGTAAATGACAATAATTTTCCTGTAAACTGTATGTCATTATCTCCAAGGACATTGAAGCACACAGCAGCCTGCGGATGTAGCTCTATGTGAGAGCCCTTGTGTAGCATGCATAAGGTCCTAAGTTTGATTTCTGGTAGTGCTGAACAAATATGGATTCAAACAAAAGCTCCCATGTAGCTCCAATTAAATAAAAGCCAATTGTATGATCATATAGAAAAGAACTTAGGTTTAGAGTAAAAATGGAAAACAGCTAGCTATTTTGCTCCCAGATCTAAATTATATTCATTGAAGCTGGTTCCAGAGAAGCAAAATATTCCCTGGGCCACATTGTAACGAAGGCTAGGGTCACTGACATACATGATCCTCATTTCTATGAAGTATTACTGTTACAAAGAATGTGTTCATGACATGCAAAAAGTCAAGCTATGAATTGCTGATACATACCCTGTCACTGGAGATTTACAGCCATGGCCTTGTCCTGCAGACATTGCTATCCATCCAAGGTATGGACCTTAGGTATAATAAGAATCCTGTCTAGCTGGGGACATCGACTGACTTATCTTTGTTATTTCAACTTGAAATCAGTGACCTGCTCTCATTCAGTGCCATCTGAATTCCAGGGAAACAAAGTGTGATCTCACCTACCATTTTTCATGCTTGAAACACAGATCTGTACACTAAAGTACAACTATTGAAACTAGATAATGTTTTAAGACAGTGGTAATGAGGGAAGTTTTGCTATTGTGAAAGAGTGATGGAGAAACTTTCTTCAGAGACAGCAGCAAAAGGCTGAATTTGTCACTTTCCCTTATGAATATAATGAAGTGTCCAGAGAGTTTCAGATGTAGTGTTTGCTTCATTTTTGTGATTTCCTCTTAGAGTAAACATAGAATAATTATAAAATCACAAACAATAGGGAATAAAACGAGGTTTAATGAATGAAATAAACAAATAAGAGATATAAGAATAAAAATGTCATATTTCTAATTTATGGTTTTTGGGGAAAGGAGAATACATATTTCAATTTGGTTATGAAGCTAGATGTGTGGATCTGCACCTCTAAATCTCATTGTTTGGAAGGCTGAGACTGGAGGATCACAAGGTTGAGAGGTTACATTACTCCTGGGAATATACCTAAGTCAACCTGGCACAGAGATACTTGTCCATCCATGTTCATTGCTTCACAACAGATAACATATAGAACAAGTCTAGCTGCCCCAAAGCAGTTGAATATATAATGAATTTGTTGCATATATACACACTGTAATTTTATTCAGTCTCAAGGAAGAATGAAACAGTGTCATTTGCAAGAACATGAAGGAACTGAAGATTATTATGTTACATGAAATGATGGGCTCACAAAGACAAGAATAATTTTTTTCTCATACATGGAAGCTAGTGTAAGAGATAACAAAAGAAATAAAATCACAAGAGTCACTGTTGAGAAGAGGAAGAAGGTGTCAGGGGGGAAGTGAGAGAACAAGAGATGAAAATGGGGGGAGGTGTTAAATAGGAGCAAAGTACCTGACATACATGAATGAAAATGTCATTATAAACCTATTAATTTGTGAGAAATATGCTATCTTTTTCAGAATGATTTTAAGTTAAATGATCATAAAGGACTAAAATGATCATCTGTACTTTCAAAATCCCTATTTCCATCAATTATCCAATGCAGATTGCAATTTGTAAATATAAACAGATTCAAATACAACTAAGACTATAGATGCCATCATAAAATGATCACTCAAAGGAATTACTCTTGCAAAATGGCAATGCAAAATGTTAATGGTTTTGGAGGATTTGTCACTTTCAGAAGAAAGTACAAAGTTTTGAAGCATAAGCATTTTTGTTTTCCATGATGAAAATAATATCATATGAATAATAAGTTCTGATCTTACTTTTAACAAGTGAGAATATTTCAGTTAAGATATCCAGAATCTAATTACTAGTATCTAAATTAATAGGGTTGGCTTAGATAATTATTTTATGGAAGTTGTAAACTTTTTGTGTCTAGAAGAATTGAACACTTGGTAGGATGGAAGCTATGCTAGTGTGTTTGTGTGTTTTCTCCTCAACTTTTAGTCAAACCCAAGAAACACAATGGAACTAAGAGTAATTGTTTCACATTCTATGCTTCATTGATGCTTAAGATGTTATAAGAAAAAAAGCCAGGCCAACCTTCTCCCCCACCACATATACAAGAATTGAAAGCATAGCATCTCAGAAGCTGAGATGATAGTAAGGAAGGGTGTTCAGAGGTGTTTGAAATCATATGGGGTAAAGTAAATTAGTCCATTGCTATTACATGTACATCATGCTTGGTTTTGCCTCTTTTCAGCTGTCCTCATTGAGACATTTTGTTTATGTATATGTTTTACATCCCCAGAAAAAACAGTCACAGGATTTTTCTACTTGTGTGTCTTTGTCCTGCTGGTCCACGATGCTAGCTGAGATTGTCAGTATAGTGAAACCAAGTTAGAGCAGATTATTTACTAGTTTTTCTAGGTCTTTGAGCTGCACATCAAATTCCACAGTTGTTTAGCCTGCCTATGAGGTTTACGGTGATTTTTCCAACTCTGTGATCACTGATGAATTTAAATCCATCAATGGAACATGCTACATCATCACAGTTAGCAATGACTTTGGAGCATGTTGCTGCTGGCATCTGCCTCTTTTGTCAGCAGTTTTGATGCTCTCGAGCATATCAGCCAAGGCATTCTTATGTATCATTATGGCCATGTAGAAAAGTGGTAGAAAGTAGGTACCTTTAAGATACAAACTAACATTTAAAAAATGCTTAGAATGAAAAGGGATGGAAGATTAATGTATGAATTGGCATACTTTTCCTTCTATCACTTGCTTTGAAAATTAGGATATGAGTCAAGGACATCATCTGCTTCAACACTTAGGCATTTTTCTTTAGAAGGAAATCAGTTTAAACTTCTACAAAAATTGAACTTACTGACAAGGAAGCAGAAATAAGGCTTGATGATCTAAATCTTCATCAGCAGAGAATCATCTATATCATATCTCATTAGGTATACTACAAGGAGATTTAGTATTGCTTCATTGTGTCTGTCCTCTCAGCTTCATTAAGCAACACAAATGTACACGTGGTATGTGAATGTTTGAGTTATGTCCTATGTCTCCTTCATGGTTAAAGATCTGTAAAGGAAGAAACCATGACTGTGTGATCACCAAACCCTCAGTGTGTAACAGAATGCTAGCCACTTAGTTGGTGATCAATAAAATAGGTAGTGATTAATGCATACATGGTAGAATGAGTGCATATTATATAGGCATAGTTCTTTGAGTGGCAAGGAGATTTCTGAAAGGGAAGGGTAAAGATGGTAGATTTTAAATTTTAGTTAAATCCATGAAAGCCAAAAGACATGTGACTTTTTTGAGTACAATATGCAAACTATTAGACAATCAGGGGATTCTTTTCAAGTTCCAAGGTTGGTCAAGGCTACAGGCAGCAGTTTCTAGACACTAAACAAAATGAAACACCAGTTTTAATTTTTTTGTTATTGGCATTTTAATGACACCTAGACATATATTAATGAAGGCAAGATCCTTGCTGCAAGGGTATCTGTATTTTTCTAGAAAAGGTCAAACTAAAATGAATGAACTGCCTGATATCATGTTATCTGCCTTCCATTTTCCACAAGGGTGTATTCCACTCACTCGGGCTTCAGCAATTTAAAAATTCCTGATCTTAATGTCCTCTGAAATGTACAGATTTTATAGCCTAGATTTTTAAGAGACACCATTACCTGACAGGGTAATGACAGTTTTAGCTGCACTGGTGACTAGATTTGCTGTGATACTTAAATAATAATCCAAATCAAATGATATTTTTGAGAGTATGTCAGGAAAGGAGAAAGAAAAGAACAAAATGCACAGTATTGAATTTGGTTGAAAAACACAGCACACTGCAGCTTCACATAGCTTCATATTTTACCGGAAAAAAGTCCCTTAGCAATTTATCTGCCTTTGGGCGCATGAATGACATTTTACTGTGATGTGATTATAAGAAACAAAATCCCTCAGAGACGCTGCCTTAAAATATTTCTCTTTATAGTTTTCTGAGCTCGACAAACCTTGGTAGAAAACAGAATACTCTTAATTATGAATAAATTAACTAAATTAGTAACATGAGATGGATATGCAATTAAGGGATTGTTAATTGAAACTGGAAACACAGCTGTATACAGCTTAGAGATGAATCATAGCAGTAATGACGCAGATGTTTATAAAATGTGATTATCTTTAGTGGAGACAGCGCTGCATCTCCCAAGCCCGTTCTTATATTGTGTCACTGAAATGATTTTTAAACCCGTGAACACCAGGAATCAGTATCTCAGGGACGGCAAATTAGGCTCCCTGGATATGGGAATTAGTGTTGTCTGAATGTCAGCAATTTGATTCTGCAGCTTTCAAAGAATGCAGATATGGAGCCAACAACAAACATCTGTTAGATGCATGGTCTTCAAAACAAAAACAACCAAAAGTTGCTGGCAAACCAATGCCTGCTTCAATCAGAGAAGACAGTAAAGTATCTGTAAACAGTCATACTGCTGCAGGAGACTCTAAGCAATATATACGATATATAGCCCCAGGCAGAGTATTTGAGATTCTGTGCACAATGTACAATGGAAAACACCCCCTCTGCTGGTAGTGGCTATAAAACAGCTTTTTCTATTTTCAGCCCACCCACCCAGATGGAAGAAACATAGACACACACACACACACACACACACACACACACACACACACACACACACCTTCAGATCTTCAAAATGAGAGGAAGCAGTAAAAATGTGGTCATTAAATGCAGTGTGTATATAACTGTACTAAAATTATCAAACTATCAGGGATTCTTCTTCACTTTAAAAACTTCTTTTTCTACTTTTTATTTTTAATTTTGCTTATTCTATACCTTCTTTTTCTACATATATTTTCTTGCTTATTCTATACAATTTTGTCCTGAGTGCAATTCCCATTTGAACTAGGAATGGAAAAGGTTCCTATGGACCTAGACTTAATTGGATTTATGGTTTCTTTGTAATAGACTCCACTTGGGTAAATTTGGGGGAGAAATTTGATATAATGTAATAACTATTGCTTAGTGATTATGAATTCAATCCCTCAGCTAAAATTGATTATCATTTTTGAACACCATTCCTGGGTCTTTGGAATCAAGTTTCTAGTATTTTTTAAAACTTAACTTTGTCATGATGCAGGTCCTTACAAATGTAGTATACATAACTTTTGCTATTTAAGTTCCAAGCTAACAATTTTAAAGTATACTCAAAAAGGAAGTAGTACATAGTTTTAAATAATGATAAAAAGAAGATTTACTTGTCTCCTTTCATAGTTATATATTTCCTTAAGATCTAGTTGTGGAAAAAAATAGAATGGGAGATGGTGTCACATTAGTCACTAACTCACCCTACCAAAATAGCTAAAAGAATATGGAGTATTTTATTTTTACTTCAATGGAGATCTTCTTTGATGAAGTAT
The DNA here is from genome assembly GCA_902729485.2 of Mus minutoides. Lineage (NCBI taxonomy): Eukaryota > Metazoa > Chordata > Mammalia > Rodentia > Muridae > Mus > Mus minutoides. The sequence goes on along the minus strand of LR753381.1, from coordinate 14,832 downwards.
TTTGATGGCTTTAGGTCAAAATAAACAATTCAGTTTCTACTTTATATTGGCCATGGGCAAATGGGACATATCTGAGCTATGTTTTCTTGTTTTTAATGCTTTTACAGGATTGAACAAGGAGAAAAATGCAAACATTTGAAAAGACACACTAGTACCTATTGTTTTCGCTCTGTATTGATGCCTGTAAGTGTGAAATCTGTTAAAGTTGGGTCATAGAGTCTTTCTCTCCTATGTGTTATTCTCTAGAAGTACAGGTTTTGCCTATAATTTCAGTATTGATTTGCTGTTATACAGGTTCCAACTTGTCTAAATTTCATTACTTGAAGGGACAGCTTCCAATTCCATATACAGATATAATAAAAGCAAGTTTACTACTTTATATTGTTAGCTTTCAAAGGACACATTTTCCCCAATATATTGAGCTAAATTCTTCATAAGAGCACTATTCCTTTGCAAATGGTGGTAGCAAAACCAATATAATAAATTCTTTACTAACATTTGCATTCTGAATTTCAACTTCAAACCTACCTATACTGATTCTAGTTATCAGAATAAATTTGAGACATGCCTAGGTATTTGCCTATCTAATAGCTATTCACTTACTATTCCCCAGTAAGCCCGATTAGCTCTTTTATGGTATCTGGAATCACAGGCTCTGGAGGAAGAATGAAACTCATCACAGCAACCTTATTCATTACAGGGAATGATTGATTTAGACATTCATTGGCCACGGTGGGTGTTGAAGTAGGGGAGTTGTTAAGTACTAGAACACATAGTAAGACACTGTCTTAAAACAAAGAAATAAAAATAATAATGAATAATAAAAATGAATGAAGAAGAAAGCAAAGGAAGAGGTGCTTCTGGTTGAGATATAAGGGGTGGATCTTTTATTGTGCCTATGGTAAATATTTTTCCCCTAAAAAAATTTAAATACAGATATAAATGAACATATACATTTGTGCATGTAGCAGACATGATCATACACGCAGATAAAAGAGAGACAGAGACAGAGAGACACAGAGAAAGATGGGAGACAGGGGAGAAGGAGTGGGAGAGAGAAGAGAAGGATGTTTTTCATTCATTTTTTGTTGTTGTGGCTGTTGTTTAAGAATGGGATGCTTGGTGGAATAGGAAGACATTTAGGGACTTGAAGAAAAATCCAGAAATCCTTGGTGAAGCTAGTAATGATCATGATATAGTTAAGATGCTGAATTAACCAGCACTAGATTTGATGGGCTTTATATAGGTCTTGCTTTGTTAGAGCAGTTTTTCTCAATGTGTCTTCTCACTAGCATCAACATCATCAGAGAACTTCCTAGAGATGCTGAGTTTCAAATTTCAGTACAGAGTCAATGATTCAGAAGCTTCTGGAGCTGCCTTAAGGGCCTCAGGGTTTTATGTTGCATGATAAATTTGGGAACCCTGTGTTATATCATCAAATGTCTCTTACTTCCAATATTGTTTTTTTGAAGAGTTGCCTGATTGTAGGGCCATTATCGTTTTTATGTTAAAAATATACATTTCTAAAACTCACATAATAAATTCACTAATAAAAGAGATTGGGAAAACGTAATTTAATCATTCACTTTTGGTGACATTTTCAAACTGAGGAAAGCTTGGGAAGTACACATGAACAGCATGCACCAGCTACAAACCCATCTTAAGTGGCTACAATTCTAGGGCCACTCAGAGTTTCCAGCTAGATATCAGCTTTGGCCTTGACAAGGACCAACTTCATTTAGAAGATGTTGGACATAGAGAGGTTTACATTTCTAAGATGTTTGGTTTCCTCACTTCACGTTCGTATTGAATTCCTGATTGTTTACATTCACGATCTGTTTACCCCGACTCCGAATGTAAACTTCGGTCTGAATTCCTAACCTCTTGTGCATTCTTGACCCATGAAATCTCGTGGCCCCATCAACCCTTTCATGATTTTAGAATCCTCTCAAGCAATTACAAGAGGAATAATGCATTCCTTAACTCTTCTGGCTGCATTTTCGGAGGCCAGATTCCTTCCTGCTGAACTTGAACCTGCTGATGTCCCATAAGGCTGGTATGCAAGCAAGAGCAATTAGTGTGTTAAAAACTAAACATACATTTTCAAAGTCTAAAAAAAAGAAGAAACCCAACACATTCTGCTCACCCAAATAGAAATAATTGAGAACTTTAAAATATGTAACTTTAAATGGTCTGAAATCATCAGTGTTCTTTCAGGTTGAGTGAATATTTTGCACTAAAGATTGTCTGTTCCTTGTTTACTTGGCCAAATAAACTAAAAAGTAAAAAAAAAAAAAACAAAAAAACCCCCAACTTAGTGAAGTAGTTGTTTTCTGAGGGATGGTGTCAAGAGGAAAATTGAGGCAAATGTGTAATTATGCCACTTCTTTCCTAATTATATCTATTTCATTTGCTATTGACTCCTTTACCTCCACTGCTCCCCTTACTATACACTCCCAGCCTCAGTTATCCCAGATTTAAAACTACTCAACGTCATAGAAGTGTTTGAGAGAACCTTAGGTTTTTGTTTATCCTTTTACTTCTTTCTAGAAATCACCCCCTCCTCTTATGCAACTGTACTCATTGCTTAAATCTGAGCTCAAATGGCATCCCTGTCCAAGATTGCTAACTTTTCTATATATTAGTAATATTGTTTGGATGGCATGGGTCTTTAGTGCATCACTCCTGGTACTGTATATAATACATTCATCATTCACTTTTCCTTTTATGAGACACCGTCTCACTATGTGGGCCAGGCTGGGCTTGGATCCACACTTGTCTAGTATCTGGATTACCATCACTATGCCCAGATTTGTATCTATAATTTTTGAAGAAAGCCTGCCATAAACATCTTTGTCTCTGCTGCCAAGTACAGTTTCTAGCATAATGTGTTTATTGAAAAAATACTGAATTTTAAAAAAAATGATTTCCAGATAAAAGCATTATTCAAATATTGCCTCAATGCCTTCACTTGTTTTTGCAGATCTTATGTAATTATAAGTAGGAAACCAATGAATAGTGTTTGCATTTTGCTGTATTGCAGAGAACAAATCCCAGTTTAATACTGAGATTCTCAGATTAATGCAGCCAACTTGTAAGACAGTGGAGATGACATTATACTTTGAATTTGGAGTGTTTTCCATACTGTCTTGCTATTGGTGTTTGTTTTCTAGCTGGTGGAAGGTGGTGAAAACATAGGATCTGGAGTTACTTTCTGGGTCATTAAGAGCTGAGGTGGATATGGGAGTGTACATGCAGGGATTGATATGCATGTGGGTCCTTAAAAGCATATTATCAATATCTACTTCTTGCCTCACTTCCTGTTTCTTGGTCCGCAATGGCATGGGCTAAGCTGTTTCCCATGCTTTTCCTGCCTTGATGAACTGACATCTCTAAAACCATAAGCTAATAACATGAACTAACTAGTTACCCCTGCGCTCATGTCTCTAGCTGCATATATGGAAGAGGATGGCCTAGTTGGCCATCGTTGGGAGGAGAGGCCCCTTGGTCATACAGACTCTATATGCCCCAGTACAGGGGAACGCCAGGGCCATTACGTGGGAGGGGGTGGGTAGGGGAGCAGGGCGGGGATGCGGGAGGGTAAGG
>LR753381.1:0-11126 GCA_902729485.2 Mus minutoides | reverse complement strand
CATTTCTCATGTTATCCAGAAATTTTCCCTTACCCTCCCGCGTCCCCGCCCTGCTCCCCTACCCACCCCCTCCCACGTAATGGCCCTGGCATTCCCCTGTTCTGGGGCATCTTTTAAGAAATTGGTTGACTCTCCAGACCCTTATTACAGGGAGACCAAGCCTTAGTGAACAAAAGAAAGGATGTTTTTGAAGAAGTTTCATTGTCCAAAACTTTGTTTTATTCTCTGATGCCATCAAGCCTGATTCTTATTGGTTTAAGTAAAAATGATCTAAAGCAGTGCTTCTCAATCTTCCTAAAGCTGCCATTTTATATAGTTTATATAGTTTCTCGTGTTGTGGTGACCCCTAACTATAAAATTATTTTTGTTTCTACTTCATAACTGCAATTTTGCTACTGTTAGAAATTATAATGTAAATATCTACATTTTCTGAAAGTGCTGGTTCAATCACTCATACATTCACAAAAATATTTTTAAAGCTAAAGATATGTCCTTAGGTATATTGTGATAAGACAAACTTCTTTAATATTATAGAGCTTGTTTTTCAGTAATGAGAAACACACAATAAAAAGAGCACATCAAAAGCTAATTATCTAAGATAAAAATAAAATAGAAATAACAGAAAATAAAAAGTGTATAATCTCCTTGTGTTGTTAAAATGTATTCATTCAAGTGAAAGTTGATCACTATAGCTAGTACTCTGTGAGTTAAATTTGCTCAGGTATGGTTCTTGCTTGGTTTTGAAGTTAGATAATAGCTGGAGCTGGAGTGGTCTGATGTTTGCATTGGAATGAATATCCTAGACATTTTTCTCATCTGCTGAGGATGCTAAATCTTGTCATTTTGACTAGACTGAGAAATACTTAGGAGATTAGTAAAGTATAACTCTCTGTGTGGTCTTGAAACATTTCCAGAGATGAATAGATAATTCGATGTGTGATCTACCTTGATGGATAGATTAATTCCTTGATGGATTCATAATATGAAAGCATTTTTGGGAATTGGTGAAAGGTGCAAAATGTGGCTTACCTGCAGTGAACAGGTCACTGAGGATGTGTCCCTAGGGGTTAGATATTGCTCTGAATCATATAGGACTCCTCCTTTATGATTTCTCTCTGCCTTAAATCAATAAACATCTTCCTCCAACACAGTGTTCAGCCCTACCACAGGCCCCAAAACAGAGTCAAGTCCCAGGTATTGAAACAACTGAAACCTTGAGCCCAAACTAAGAATTTCTCTTTTTAAGGTGTTTGTCACAGGCTAGCCTCGAACTCATGATCCTTCTGCCCCAGTCTCCCTCAAAAAATCCTACAGGCATGTACCAGAACAGACATGAAAGAGGGGAGCAGAAGGGGAGCTGGGTAGGGGGAATCATATATAAGGAGAGCAGGGGAGAGAGAAGGGACATGAGGCAGGATCTGTAGCCAGGCAGGATTCCCAATTGAGGATAAGGACAACAACCCACCTACAAAGCTTTTGACTCAAAATATTTCCTGCCTACAAGATGGGAAAGGAGAAAGATAGAGCAGAAACTGAGGGAATGACCAAGCAATGACTGCCCCAAATTGAGACCCATTCCATGGGCAGGAATGAACCCCTGACACTATTAAAGATACTCTGCTATGCTTGCAGACAGGAACTTAGCATAACTCTCTTCTGAGAAGCTCCACCCAGAAACCACTGGAAAGAGATGCAGAGAATCCCATCCAAAATTAGATGGAGCTTGGGGAGTCTTACAGAAGACTTGGGAGAAGGACTGAGGGACCCAAAGAGGACAGGGACTCCATAGGAAGACCAACAGAGTTAACCTATTTGGATCCTTGGGGACTCCCAGAGACTGAATCACCAACCAAAAAGGGAGCATGGGCTGGACCTAGGGCCACTGTGCATATATAGCAGATGTGCAGCTTGGTCTTCATGTGGGTTCCCCAACAACTGGAGCAAGGGGCTGTCTCTGAGCCTGTTGCCTGCCTGCCTGTAGATCCCATGCCTCTAAATGGACTGTTTTGTCTGGCCTCAGTGGAAGAGGATGTGCCTATACCTCTTACTGAGGGAGTATTCATCCCTATACCACAATGGGTAACCTATTGCTCTTGACATTTAAATGTCTGGTGAGAAAACTAAACTTATGAATTAGGAACTCTGACTTAACTAAAGCAATTAAAAATGTTTTGGTATTTCCTAAGTGATACATATTGCAACTTAACCATCCTTCAGTTTTATGAATTGTGAAAGAAAGAACAATTAGGTTGTTAAGTTAATATTTACTAATGAAAACAGAATTTTATATTTAGCAACTTTAAGGCATGCAGATGTAAACAAATATAACTCACAATTCAGAGAAGAGGAATGCTAAATGTATTTGTCTGTATATATGTAGGTATCTCTCTCTCTCTCTCTCTCTCTCTCTCTCTCTCTCTCTCTCTCTCCACCTCTGCTTCTCTCTCATGTGCATGTGCATGCTTGTTTGTATTGTATTTTATTAGGGAATTTGAACTTATGCCTATGCTATGGAATTTCCTTTATTCTGTCACCACAGATACCTGTTGAAAGAAATTATATTAATCTGAAAGCCTATTCAATTCTAACAAAGAAGGCATTATCAATGGAACCTAAGACTGATTAAAACACATTCATTGTCAATATAAAATACCAGATGTATCATAGATAACCTTTAAAATTACCTCTGTAGTTTGAAGATCAGAATGTTTTTACTTTTTTAGTCCATATGTCTAGAATGGAATTTGATGCAATTTTATTCAGCATATATTTAGTGGGACCTCACTAAATAGATAAAACTATAAAATATCCATTGAATAGAGAGAAAGAGAAAAAGGAGAATTCTGTTTATAACCCACCAGGGTCAAAAGGATTAATATCTTAAAATGAAAGAACAAAAATGTAAGAAAAGATGTTGCGTATCCAAGTTCAGAAAAGTGGAAAAGTTTAGAAAGATTTAACTGGGACGAACTGCAGTTCTAATAATAAAACTTAACATTTTAATAGCCTTTAATAGTTTCTGGCATTCTTTCACTGACCTTTTCGCATTGTTTCCATAGACCTTGCAAGACAGGTAGGATGTGGATAAGTAATTCAATTTTGAAAATGTCTTAAGACTATGGAACGCTTAGAAAGATGAATGCCCTTTTAGAATAAAACTAAGAGGCATGTAAGAAGAAAGAGAGTGTATTTTTAGTCCTGGTTATGTTATTTATTAGCTACATAAACTAGAACTTATCAGGTGGTATCTTCAGAAAGCCAAGAGTTGAATTTGTAAACTTAGAATTAAAAATCTCTGAATGGATTTGCAGCAATAGCCAGTCTTTCCTAACATGAATTATTGGCCATTAATAGATATCTTTTGACATTTAACTAAACAGAATTTTGAGTGTGAGCATGGATCCATGTGCATGTTTGTGGGGGGGGGGGCTTGCCTGTGAATGTGCGGATATGTGCACCAGTGTTATTCCTGCAGAAGCCAGATGAAGACATTTCAGACCTCCCTCTATCACTGCCCACCTTATTTCTTTGATATAAAATCTCTTACTGAACTTGAAGCTTCCCACTTTTGCTAGGCTAGCTGTCTAGTGATACTTGAGGATGCACTTGTCTCTGTCCCCCTACTGCTAGGATTATAGGCATGAACAGTCATTTCTGGCTTTTTATGAGGGTGTTGTAGATTCAAACTCAGGTCTTCCTGTTTTAACAAGTATTCTTAAACACTGAACTATCCCTAGACACCTGAATAGAATTTTTAAGTGACTTAGTACTGATGTATAAATGTAAGATTACTACATTTATTAGATTTTGGATTATTATTTCCAAATGGATAGTTTAAAGTAGTGAAATACATTGATCCATTTGGTTCTTTTAAAAACAGACTCAGCAGCTGAACTGTTGGCTAACTTACACTTGGAGTTACTTGCTCCAGAAATTTGGCTGTAGGTAACCAGATGTTTTTCCATACACATTATGGCCTAAAACTTATCCAGCTTGACTGCAAAGGCAAGGTCCTAAATATTCCTTGGCAAAACATATGATAGAATTAACAGAAGGCAATTACCTACAATTACTATCAAAGAAAAACAGTGTGTTGATGTTGTCGAGTTACACATACTCTGTGTCTGGAAGACTGTGCATTAAGCCCAATTATCTGTTTTCATGGAACATTCTTCACATGCCATCTCTAGATCAAGTAAAAGAAACACAAATGCTTTAAAAACTAATTTATGACTTCTGTTCCCAACAAGATGCAGCAATAAGGACCAATTTACCCTGTATTCTGAAATAGTCAAAGGATAGATAAAACATGTATAATTATAGATTGTAGGACAATGAATAAGATCCATGAAAGGCAAGTCACAAGGTGAATTTATATAAAATAACAATAAAATATATAAAATAAAAATAGTCTAGAGGACAGAGTACAAGAAGAAAAACTTAGCAGGATTCTAAAAGACTACATGTACAAAGGATACAAAAATTATGTCTTAGCAGATGCAGAGACTCACAGCTGAACATCGGGCTGAGCATGGAAAATCTTGTGGAAGAATTCGGGACAAAATTGAGTAAGCCAGAGGGGTCAAAGACACCACAAGAAGACCTACAGAGTCACCTAAGCCCATGGGGGTTCAAGAGACTGAACCACCAACCAAAGAACATGCAGGGGCTTGACCTAGCGCCCTACATGTTTGGAGCAGATGTACATCTTGGTCTTCATGTGGGTTCCCTAACAATTGGAGCAGGGCCTGTTTCTGACTCTGTTGCCTGACATTGAATCCCCTTTCCCCAACATGAATTGTCTGGTTGAGCCTTAGTGGGAGAGGATGTGCTTAGTCCCAGGGAAGGGTGGTAACCAAGGGGATTGCATCCCCTTCTCTGAAAAGAAAGGAAAGGAGTAATGAGGGGAGGGATTTGTAAAGGTTAGGACTGTAAGGAGAAGAGGGAGGGGTGCTGTGATCATGATGTAAAGTGAATAAATAAATGAAAAATGATGTTTTAGAAAGATTAAGGTAGTGAGAGAGAAAAGGGAGAGAGAGAGAGAAAGAGAGAGAAGGAGGAAGGGAGGGAGAGAAAGAGAGAAGGAGGAGGAGGAAGAGGAGTTTTTAGTAGCTGCATCTTGTAGAAATCAGTAGAAATGACCATAATTTACATGCATTGGGTAGACAAACAGATCTTCTTCAGCCACCAGAAGTAATTATATCTAGAATGAGAGCTAATCTAATTCTGCTAAATCTTAAAATCTAGGAATTAATCAATAGTACATATTTTGCCAAGAGTGAAATGGAAATGTAGTATAAGATTCTTATAATATGTATAAAGAGGTCTAATATTACTTGAAGACACATGGTGATATGCTAAAGATGTACAGTGTAAGGCTCAAAGCAACCAAACAAATGACAAAACAGCCAGCTTTCACTAAAACAGAGGTCCAGCATTACTCAGGGATGCATGATGACAAGCTAAAGATTCCTACTATAAACCTTAAAGCAAGAATTAAACCAGAAAAAAAAAAAACAAAAACAGCTAGCACTAATACTTCAGCAGAAGGTGTCAAGTGCATTCACAGAAAGTACTTCATTTTTAAAAGGCAGGAAAGGATGCATGAGTAAACAAAGAACAGATGGGAGAAAGGGAAAACTTACAGCTTGATGGAAGAGAGATTTACCTCTAACAATATCAATAAAAATGAAAATATAAAAGGTGTAAATATATCCAATTAAAAGATTGTCAGATGAGATTTTAAAACAACAATATTTAATTATTTGTAGCCTGTAATATGTGAGCATTAACTATAAAGACACAAAAATATTAGAAATAGAAAGGTGGAAAAATTATAGCAAACCAGTCTTAAGAAAGTTGGAGTGGCTATATCTAATGAGTCACCAAAGAAGTGCCTGTTCAAACCACAATAAGATACCACTAGAAATCCAGTAAAATCTTCTATGGCATGTTCCTTTGAATTGTAGCATTTGCTCCAGGAAGATAGAGGAAGCTCAGCAGATTCAGGTGGCAAACATAGAAAGTACATAGAAAGTCCTCCTGTTTGGGAAGAATTGAAGCTGAAAGATAGTTGAGGACTTCTACCTATGGTATAAAACTAGCTATAAACACGTGCTGGATGCAGAGACTGTGACCACCCAAAACCCAGAAAGAGATGCTGAGGCTGTTGAGTTTCATACAAGATGTGTAGACAGGTTGGGCGTTGCAGTTTTCTGGGATCATTATTAACCATGCTCATATGGCCTTTCTGGTGAAGCAGCTGCTTTTATATTATCCCTGTTTCTTCTAAGTAACTCACCCACAGTCCTCTTAATAACCCCAACAAAAACTCAAGTGTTCAGTAATTTCACATTGGCAATCACTGTTTTTGTCTGTTGTGGACTCCCTCTCTGGGATGAGTAGGTTCATGTGCTCCTTTCTCTCTCTCTCTCTCTCTCTCTCTCTCTCTCTCTCTCTCTCTCTCTCTCAATGTGTGTGTATGTGTGTGTATGTGTGTGTGTGTTGTGCATGTATGTATTGCATCTCCCCAGGAAAAGTCTGTGGCACAACAATGGCTATAATTCAGAAGACCAACCATGTTACAATTGGAGGTATGATGCAGAGGAATAGGAATTGTAGTGAACCATCTCATATATATATATGTTTTTTGAGACAGGGTTTCTCTGTATAGCCCTGGCTGTCCTGGAACTCACTCTGTAGATCAGGCTGGCCTTGAACTCAGAAATCTGCCTGCCTCTGCCTCCCCAGTGCGGGGATTAAAGGCGTGTGCCACCACGCCCGGCTTGTTTTTTTTTTTTTTTTTTTTTTAAACAGTTTTCTGGTTTTCTAAGTTTATATATATATATATAAAGTTTATATATATATATATAAAGTTTATATATATATTTATATATATATAAATATATAATCTGCTGTATATATATATAAACATATATATATACATACATATATACATATATATATATATATATATATATATATATATATATATATATAAAATCTGCTGTATTATTTTGTTACAGTTCTTCTCCCAGGTATTTATCCTCCAGCTTTAATCTTGGAACAACTCCAAAATCTACTAAACAGTACCAGAAGAGATACAAAACAAAACAAAAACAAAACAAAACAAAAAAACAGAAACAGGTGTGAAAACCATACCAGGGACTATGAAACAGCATTGCAAAGCACTTAACTGGTGATATATGGAAGAAGCAGCAGGAAATGCATGATTCATTATCTTGGCTGATAGGAAATCCAAAGTGTATGGTGATAGCTCACTCACACAAAACTAGGATGTCTGAGGTAATTTGGAATCCTAGAAAGTCTATTAGCTGGTGCCTGGCAGTCAGGGAAGGAGAATAAAGAAGGAACTATTGCTATAGGCACAAGGAAACTCAGAGTAAATGGTCTGTCCCATAACTTGAACATGGTAATTGTGATGTTTTGTTTGGATTCATACAAATATCAGACTATCAAATTGTAGACTTTCAATGTCAATATATGAACTATACTGCCAGAAGTTTAATTTTTCTCAGATGGTAACAAAATATCTTCCTTGTGTGTGTGTGTGTGTGTGTGTGTGTAATATTACACACGTTATTGTGAATAAAGGTCTAGGACATCAGTGGATGGTGTTTACAAAAGAGCAAAGGATAAATGTGCTATTGCTAAATAGTTGTATGGTTTATAAGAAGTTCATACACTTACATTAGTGCTGGTGAGAAAATTAATCCATAGATGTAGACATGAGCCGAAGTTTTTCAAACATATTTTTATTTCCAATGTTTCACTATAATCTAACTTTTTATTTAATTTTACAGTGTTAAATAACATTTTTGTTATATTTATTTGTGTATGTGTGTATGTGTGCATGTGTGTATAAGCTTGGGTGGGGAGGTCATAGAACAAGTTGTGTCAACCATGTGACTCTCGGTCTTTGAACTAAGGATGTTGTGGCTGTGAGGAGATATCTTAACCTGTTGAGCTCAGTGCCTCAGAATTTTTATTTAGCTTTAAGCACTTGCTCTGCATAAAATATTTTGGATCCTATTATATTAAAAATGTTTAGTATTAATATACCTAATAAACCTAACCATGTGGGCTTCAGTCTTCATGAGGCTTACATTCAAATTGGGGATGTATATATTCATTGAATAAGAAAACAAATGCATAGATAAAGGTTTTCATAAAAGCTGTAAAGAAAGCAAGCAGAATGCTATGATAATGAAAGAAAGTCCTCCTTTGATGTGACTTAATTATACATTAGCCCGACAGTTCATTACTTCAAATGATCTCTAGTTATTAAATTTACTTAGAGGAATTATACTACTCTATTTAGTCTGTTAGTCCCATGCTCCTGGCCATGTAAAATAGAAGTTGCAAATGAATAGATAAGATAAACCATTATCCTGTCTTTATCCCTTAGGTTCTGGTTTGGTGACTGTTTCAGGGAAGACATTATTATTACCTGTTCCTACTTTTTACTCTCACCCCGTAATCTCCCCCCTCCCTCCCTCCCAGTCCCTACACAGTTCTTTTCCTCTCATCCTTACTGTATGTTGTGGTACTGTCCTTCATTTCCTTTCAGTAAACTCATTAAAATTTGTAAAGATTACAGAAGGGATTAAAAGAATTGACTTCTGCTTTTACACCAAAGTTTAACCTCTATGAGTTTGTTTTTAAAATCATTATCCTTATTAAACTTTTGCAAAGACTAACTAGAAGATAAACTGTATTGATTGGATCACTGAATGAAGGGCTACTCATTTAAGGAAGAGCAGGATCATTAAACTCAGCTGAGCCTCCAGTGCCTATGCTTTTAAATTTGTGACTGATTCAGGGGTGGGGTTAAGCAGACCATTTCCAAGATTGTGGACTGAGATTTAGACGATAGTCCTATTGCTTTAACTTTCTCTCCTTCCACTCTAGTTCCTAGCTTGAACCCAGAATGTTGTGTGTGCTAGGCAAACACTCTGGCACTAATCCGCCCCTCTTCTGCCTGTGATACAGATGATTCTTCACGAGGTAACAAATACAATTTTACATTATGAATTAAGGGGAAGTATTCTTCTGTCAAGCCATAAACATACCACCCAGGTGGTATTGTTACTAGTCTTGACAGGTTCACTGGCCAAATTTCCCAGATTCAAATCCTGCCTCTTCTCCTTCCAAGTCACCTCATTTTTCTCATTTGTAAAATTGGGGAACTGATATTTATCCTCGTCGTAGACTTCTCATGAGATGTAGAGAAACTAGTCAAGGAAAGGTGCTCAGACTAGAAAGTGGCAAGCAAGGAGTGCTTGATATGTGCACACTGCTAACCTCAGTAATGCACAATATTAGCAATAGCTCTCCCCTAATTTATAATGTGAAAATTCATTGGTCAAATAAGCATGACTACTTGTAAAAGCTCTACTTTTAATATAATCATAACTACTTTCTAATTCATTTTATTGCTATTCTATAGTTTATTATTAGTACCTTATGAAGTTGATACATTAAGCAACTGGGTGATTTATGCCATAAAAATCATTATTTTAAGAGAATTGTAGAATTTATAAAAATAGAGAAGCAGTAGTATAAACTAAAGTAATTCCGAAATCCACTTTTGTGGCATTTATCTTCTAAAATAGCATTTCTGAATTTTGTAAGCTTCTCTCTATCCTCCCAACAGAGTTGCCTTTAACATGAAGCTATTCATCTGGCCTGAAAAAGGCTCCTTTCTCCTTTCCCCAGGAATGTGCAGTGGAGGCAGAGGCGGGGGAGTCTTGCTGGTGGAAATGTGAGAACAGCAGCTCTTTGAATGTTGGGCATGACGTAGCATGGGAACTGGGAGCAGCTGCTTGTGGAGTGTTTCACACACAGCAGGGCAGTGGGAATGGGAAAAGCAATGAGGAAAACAAGCAGGGCAAACAAATGGAGAAGAAAGGGCAGCGGGGGGTCAAACTCCAGGGCACAAAAGGTCAGACTGCAGAGAGAAGGACACAAAGAATAAAGCACTGAGAAATTGCAGTCAAGGGCAAACACCAGCTTTGGAACAAGGGACAAATAACACTATGGAAAGGGCAAACATCAGTTTTGGAACAAGGGATAGATAACACTATGGAAAATCCATATACTCAGAAGTACACACACACACACACACACACACACACACACACACACACACAACTTTTTAGAAGGAATTTAAGATATCAGGAAACTAAACTATGAATGCATAAGGAAATAAATTTCCAGTGTAAACATATTTAATAAGGACATATTTTACCTGAAGTAATGGCAGAACCCTTATTACTGTAATCACTAGTTTCAGAATTAGCAAAATTAATTCTTGATTAAAATAGATTAGGCATTAAAGCATATGCATAAAGATCTCAGTCATTAAGTATACTAACACTTCATAATGATTCTGGTTCACATTATAAAATTCTAGAAAAAAATATGTCTGTAATTCTCTTCAGCTCCATGAAGATTTCTATGACTGCTGATGTCCTTTTTTTTTCCGCCCTTTTGTACTTCATATAATTTAATCAATCACACTTCCTACGACATCACTCAGTTTTGTCCCCGTGGCCTTTAAAAATAAATACAGAAAATGATATTAAAAATTAGGTCTTCTTTTGCCACATGTAGGGCAGATTTGGGAACAGATGTGTCGCGCTACTTTCAAGGTTATCTGGGCAATTTCAACAGCATTCCTCTCGAATAAAGTATAGTACTTGTAAAAGCCTTAGCAAACAAATGTTCTGAAGCTTCGCTATGCACCTTGACCTCAGTGTGCCATTTTGCAGAACATTCAGATTTATACCCTTCTTTAGCTCTTTAAAGGGCCTCATTCTGTTGAGTTTCTCCTGTTTTTTCTTTTCTTCTTTAACAGAGTTGAGGTCAAGCATAAAGGATTGTTCTCTCCTTACTGAAAAGATGTTTCCCCGGAACTTAATTGTCCCTTTTTCATGGGTCATTCTACTCCTAATAACAACAAATCCTTCCTGACCTTTTCAAAAACAAACAGCCTCTTCCTTCTTTGTTCTTTTCATTTTCTTTACATGTAGGAGCAGCAGGCTTGCCCCTGCAATTGACATCTTTTTAGAAGAGCCAATCATCATTTAGAATATATTAGAGTT
>LR753382.1:927940-989613 GCA_902729485.2 Mus minutoides | reverse complement strand
AAAAAAAAAAAAAAAAAAAAAAAACTTGATTCTATAAAGCTCTCACTGTCAGTGCTAGCTACCCTCAGCCTCCCTCGGGTTTCATGACAAAGTGAGAAGGCTGAGCTGTTTGTGCTGAGTACCCAAGCACTGGCCATGTCTCAGGTGGCCAGTTCACAGGAGCTTCACCTGTCCCAGAGGGAAGAAAGAAACCAGACAGGACTGAATTTGAGACAAGTCTGTTTTCGTTCTGGCTCTAGAGGCGGCAGAGGAAGAGAAAGAGGAAGAGAGTCTCCTATGTCTAAGTAGCAGCTCCCCTCCCATACAATTATTCATCAAATAGTAGGTCTAGAGCCCCCCCCCACCCCCCAGTGAGTTGGCTACACCGCGAGCACTTCCATGTGACCCTCCCAGAGACTCTGTAAGACTCTTTTATGCCCACTGCACAGACAGGGACCTTGAAGTACAAAGGCGCAGGTCTTCTACCCTGGTGTCGCCTAACCAGACCCTGAGACAGACAAGGATGCTTCCTGATACCTGCTCTTCTCTTGTCCATTGTGTAGCCAGTAGGAGACCTCAGTTCTGGGCCACCAGTCCTGGGAGGGCCTTCTCTGAACCTTCCCAAGAGCTGCCGGCAGCCTTTGGATCTGAGAGAGCCTGACTTCCCCACACGTGGAGCAAGCCCATGACTGATGGTCCAGAGTAACGGCCAGAGTCGGGGTTGTTGGAGGGCTGAGGGATTTGGCTGTTCATCTTCTGGCTCTAGGCATCATAACACTTACCAGCCACTGGCAAACCCTGACACCCCTCTCTCATCAGCCTCAAAAGCTCCCAGTGGAGAATAAGTACCCCAGAAATCCCTCTCCAGTCCTCGCCTCTCTGGAAAACTTCCACCAGCACAGGGAGACCTCAGACGCCCTTCCTTAGGTAGTAGAAAGTGGTCGTCCAATGCTTTGACTCCTGTGTGTCGGGGTGAAGACCAGCTAGGATGCTCGGAGGGGGTACCTGGATGCTCGGACGTTGGATTGCTAACGATCAACATCTGCTGAGCCTTGGGTGCACCCTTGCTCCATTTCCGTGGTCTTAGGGTTCTTTGTCACTGAGGGTCTGGGGTAGACTGAGTTTCCCCGAGGAGCAGCTCCTGACTTGGCCCACAGCTTGGGACAGCTTTGATTCTGCGTGGCAGAGCCTCTAAGATCTTGGGATGCCATTAGCCAGGGGCAGCATGGGGTGAGCCTAGGTGTTCCATGGCCTCGGTTCTTGAGGCAGAGCAGGAAGGCCAGTGCAATGCTTCTGATTAATCCAAGGC
Source organism: Mus minutoides (assembly GCA_902729485.2). NCBI lineage: Eukaryota > Metazoa > Chordata > Mammalia > Rodentia > Muridae > Mus > Mus minutoides. The sequence continues at coordinate 988,325 of LR753382.1, read as the reverse complement.
TGTGTCTGGTCCTCCTCCTGCTGGGATCTGATACTGCAGCTGGTGGTTCTAAACCTGGAGGAAGGGTCCTCTCTCTCCCGGACTCTAGTCAGAAGCACCAAACGGTTGGATTTTCACTGGTGTAGCTCTACCCCTCCCACCGTTCCCACACACACACACACACACCAACCCCGCTCATACGCTCGCTCGCAAGAGATGGGTCACTACCGAGTGAGGTTGCAAGGTCCTAAAGGAGAAGAGACCAAGTCAGGGCTCAGGAGCTGCACGCCTCTGGGATAAGAAGAGCCCGGATCTCTCCCTGTTTTGTTTCTTGCGATTCCAGAAGTCGTTGGCAACTCTCCGCCTTCGTCTTTGCTCAGGTGGAAACAAACCCGAGCGAGAAGATTCTGCGGCAGACGTCGGAGGCCGCAAACATCCCGCGTTGGACGGCGAGCGCGGGAGAGATCGGCCACCGGCGGCGTTGTGAGTCTCAGAGCCGGAGGGGGCGTGGGGGGTGGGCATCAGCTTGTACAGAAGAGACAGGAGGAGCCAGGAGCTTGAGGCCCGTGGAGAGAAGTGGGTTCCAGGCCTAGGCCGGTGTTCTCCTGTCTTGCTTAGAGGCAAAGGATGGGAGACCAAGAACTCTAAGAATGCTTCGGAGACACATGGACGACTATGCGGGGCAAAGTGAAGACCGGGTCTAGTCAACTCAGGGTTGGAAAGTAAGGACAAAGAAGGCCTATTGGTCGAGGAGAACGGACAGAAGGAAACAGGCATCTGTGAACGGAGCATCGTCCTCAATCGGACTAGAGACAATCCTGGTTTCACTGTTCGCCCAGGGAGCTCTTGACTCAGTTGCCAACAGTTTTGGCAGCCTGACCCGAGTGGGCCCCAGAACAGGGCTGTATGCAGGGAGAGACCCCTAAAACTCTGAGCCTTGGAAAACACACCAGCCATGCATCAAATGGGGGGGGGGGCTACAGGTGTGCCCTCGGTGCTGAGACCTGGCTTCAAGCACTGCAGAACGCGCAGCAAACAGCCAAAGGTCCAGACCGGGTCTTGGATGCCAGCCAGAGGATCAGGGAAACCTCTGAGGCCGGGCCACAGGGGCCACCATTCAGCCAAAGAGAAACGGAGAGGGATGGGGTAGAAATAAACAGGCACAGGGATCGTGGGGGAAATGGGAGGGTGAAGATGGGGGTGAAACACTGTGCGGATTGCTTAGAGTCCGAGGTTCGTCTTTAGGGTTTGAGACAGAAGATACTTCCAACTCAGCCTGAAGGAGATGGCGAAGCTCCGGGTCTGGAACCAGGGCTTTCGGTGCCCAGCAGTGGTTGCAGAGACACACTATGGCCAGCAGAGGGCGGAGTGCACCCGGTTGGGCCGCTGCCTCTGCGAGCGGTTCGGTGCCTCCCGGCTCTGCACGCCCCAGCCTTACCCGCTCGGCTTCTTCCCGCAGCAAAGCGCCGGGGCCCAGATACCCAGAGAAGGCGGTCCAGGCCCAGGCATCTGCCCAACCTCAGGGATCAAGGCCTTAGATTTTTCACACTGGGTAAAAACAAGCGGACGAAGGGTGGGTGAAGAAAACTCTATATCCACATACCCATGCTCCGGGATACAGACACACAAAGGCGCCGAGAAATACACAGAACACAAAGCCACAAACACAAAAACCCCTGGGCGACACAGAACAATTCAGGAGCTCGGGGGTAAACAGAAACACAAAGGTAACTCGGAGACACACTTATAGAGAAAAATCTACCAGACTCGCTACAGGGGCCGAGGCGCATACAAAGGCGTAGACATCTTCACTGTCTACATCTTCACGAGGACACACACAAAGACGTGTAAAAAAAATGACATAGAAGCACGAAAGACGTGTACCGAAAACACACACACTCATTGCCTAGAAAGTCGCAAGGACACGCAAACACAAAATGTATGTGCACACATACTCAATAGCTTCCGCGAGGCGGGAGTGCGGACACACACAGACACACTCCGATACCCACCGACACACACGCAGGTACTGGGGTGGGGCGGTGACCGCTAATCCTCCACAAAGCCGGGCCCCTCCGGGGGGCCCCCCCAGCACAGGGGGCCACTTCTGACCAAGCCTCCCTCAGGCTCCAAATCCGATCCGCCCTCTCGCCTCTAGAGGGGTCAGGGGACCCGCCCTCCGAGCCCTCCATCCCCGCCTGGCTTCGCGCCGCTGCTCCGCAGCCGGAGGGGCCAAAGCCGCCAAGCAGTGGCTCACGGGGGCTGCTAACTCCTGCCCTGGGACCGCACCATCCCTCCTGCTATTCCAGGACGAAACCCGCGCGGGAGTGGTGGGGCCGAAGATACCCGGTGTCCCGACGCGACGTCTTCTAGTTTTCTCGCGGATGTCTGGCCAGATGCACCCAGGAGTCTCCAGCTGCATGCCGCTGGCTTTGCGTTGCCCGTTGTCGAGGCCCACTTTGCCCAGGGGTGGCCGGCGCTCAGTCTCTAACCCTGGTCAGGCCCCTTAGCCACAATGAAAGGGCACCGATTTCAGAGGTCACACGGATTTCCTTAGAACGACCGTACCCATGCGGTTCCAGGCCTCCGTCCCTAGATCTTGAGGCCACCACTTCTTACCTGCCCCTCATACTCCAAGCCCTGGGAGGCCCAGCCTTCGCCCACTGACCCCGTCCGGGAACGAGATCCCTGTTGACCCTCTTAACACTCCCTTGGTCTCAACCCGGCCTGACCGTCCTCTTTCACCCAAGATCTCCCATTCTGGCTATGAGAGCCCCCTCAACTCACTCCCCCGCCTATTTCTGCCAGGCCTGGGCTTTTTGGGACTACTTACTCAAACTACAGCCCGTACAACACCCCCCCCCCCGCCGGGTCAGGGTTCCCTTTGGCGAGTCCTGGGCCAGCGGTCCTTGCTTACATTTGATGTCCCCCATCCCTCGACCCTAGGAGCCCTCTCTGCACACTAGGCTGTCCGGTGCAGGCCCCGCCTCCCGAGGGGACACCAACTCAGACCCTGCGACCTACCTTAGACTACAAATCCGGGTTTGGGGCAGCCGCTCCCGCCTGGCGCCGTCCCCTGGAGAAGTCGCTGCGTTCTCCGCCGTCCGCACAGTCTGGCCTCGCTCGGGGCCACTCCTTTGAGCGCTGGAGCTTTAAAAAAACAACAACAAAAATATTAATAATAAAAAGGCAAGAAAGAAAAAAAAAGAAAGCCTGATTTCCCCAACTCCCAAATCAATTTTTCAAGAGGGGTGGGGCACAGGATTTGTTTCGATGGCTAACCAAACTTCTGCCAATGGTGGACAGGATGGCCGCCTGGATTCAGGGCGCGGCACGGGGTGCAGGCCGGGGGGCTAAGGGAGCCCTCCCGCAGGGAGGGGGGAGGCGACGGCACTATTTGACGTGGAGCAGCCGGCTCATCCCGGCGCAGTGATACGAGGCGCACCAATGAGTTCAAATGTCAGGAAGTTTGAGGAGGGGTGAGGCGGCTCGGGGCCGGAGTATCCCTCCGCCGCCAGCCCCAGCTCTAAACCGAGCGGCTCCTCGGGCGCACCATGGCACTGGAGTAGTGCGGGGAGCGCGCCTGGAGCCCCGCGGCCCGCTGCGCCCCGCCCGGGACCCTGCTGCGACGCCTGCGCCCCCCCAGCCCGCGGGGCCGCCCCTGCACCCCCGCCCCCTCCCCCGCCCGCCGCCGCCGCCTCCTCCTCCTCCTCCCGGCGGCTCCGCGTGCCGCCCGCCGCCGCAGCCGGGACCCGGGGCTGACAAGCAGGTGACAGGCGAGCAGCGGGTGCGCGTGGCTGCGAGTAGCCGGGAGAGAGCGGCGCGCGGGGCTGCCAGCCGCCCGGGCCCTCCCGCACGACGCCGGGGCCCGGGGCCAGCGCGCCGCCGCTCCACGCTCGCCCCGGGGCAGCGTGCGGCCCGGACCCCGCGGGCGCCGCGCCTCCCCGGCTGCAGCGGAGCGGGCGGACGGGCCGGAGGGCGAGCGGCCCAGCCGGTGGGATCCGCAGCGCGCCGGGCGTCCCATGGATATAGCAACAGGTCCCGAGTCGCTGGAGAGGTGCTTCCCTCGCGGGCAGACGGACTGCGCGAAGATGTTGGACGGCATCAAGATGGAGGAGCACGCCCTTCGCCCCGGGCCCGCCACCCTGGGGGTGCTGCTGGGTGAGTGCTGGGTCGCAACGCCCGAATAGTCCGGGTCAGTGGGTAGGGTTGTCCGTCGTGCCGCTGTGGATACCGGCGTGAGGGCCAAAGAATAAAGAAAATAGGTTTTCAGGACGTGGGGAGGGGGTCCAGACCCCTTGAATGACCACCGGAGGGGTAACAAGCACACCTAGACAGAGCTCCCTGAGGGGACAATTTTCAGGGACGTCACCTAGACAGAGGACTGAACAGCCTCAGCCATCATTCACACTGTCCTCTCCGGGGTCTGGGTTCTAGTACTGCTACACTGGACTGGGCTGGGGTGGGAAGCGGGTGGCAGGGATGCTGGAAAACCAAGTTGTCTCCTTAGAGCCCGGGAGAGATGCCAGGTCACCTGGGGAAGGAGAGCTTTTAGAAGAGAAAACTATCCTCCCCGGGTCTATCCAAACCGCGGGTCTTGGGGTAGAAGGTTCCATCAGCATCGTGGGGCGTGTCAGCCAGCGAGTGTCCTGGCCTCACCTCGCTGGTTGAGTTCCAGCCGGCCACCCCGCGCGGAGCTTCTTCTTATTGGTAATAACACCATCCTCTGGATCTCCGCGAGCGGGGAGAGCGCAGCGCCCAGCCAAGGCTGCAGGCCCTCAGCCTCTCGGCGCCCCAGCTTACGGAAAGGAACGTGCTGTCTAGGGCTGCCGGGTCTCTGGCTCGCCGGCTGGGGTCCTCAGGCGACGGGTGGCGCTCCCGGGCTGGGCCAGGCGGCGCTGACGGCCCGGCTCTCGCCCTGTGCGCTGCAGGCTCCGACTGCCCGCATCCCGCCGTCTGTGAGGGCTGCCAGCGGCCCATCTCCGACCGCTTCCTGATGCGAGTCAACGAGTCGTCCTGGCACGAGGAGTGTTTGCAGTGCGCGGCATGTCAGCAAGCCCTCACCACCAGCTGCTACTTCCGGGATCGGAAACTGTACTGCAAACAAGACTACCAACAGTAAGCGCCTCTCGCCCTCCTCTCTTTCCCCGCCACGGACCAGCACTCCAGCCCGGCCGGTCCCTGCCGGGAAGGGCCCGCGCCGCCCTGCGGCCGGCTCTGCGCTCCACTGGGCCCGGCAGCTCCGATGGCTCAAAGGGCTGCGTGTCTCCGGGCTGGGGCGAATCATCTCCTTCCAGCCGACAGTGGTGGGGTGCCCCTAGGTGCCATCTGTTGTCCCGGAAACCTGCGCAGAGTGACCGAATTGGGGTACAAGACAAAGCCCGGGGCGGACTAGTCGATACGATGCTTGTCCTGGGAGAGGGCTTGGTCCCTCTAAAGCCTGAAGTGGGGACCAAGAATATATTTTCCAAGAAAGGCATTGCTTTAGAGAGCCAAGCCTGACTGTGTTTCCCCAGTTCAAGAGCGTCTGGGATTCCTGGAGCAGGGAGGTGGGTGCTGGACCCTGGCTGCGATGCAGGCGGGAGATCCCCGCCCTGGCTGGCTCGTTGCGCCACTTTTCTTCTCTGGTAAAGAGAAATGGGTGTCCTTCTTCCTAAAACGTTCCATACGGGAATTTTGCTCTTACAATTTTTCTTAGCTGGAGAATCAATCTGTCTAGGAAGCAAGCTCTTCGTTGGAGTGGCTGACTGAAGGAGTCAGGCCCAGAGAGCCTTCTTTCTTGCAGCGTGCTGGAAAAGAGTGGCTGATACTAGAGGTGTGGTTTGAGCCCTACCTGCTGGCTTCTATGCTAAGCGGGGGTGGCACTGTGGTCTTGTGTGGCTGAAGGCTGGGGACAGACCGCAGAAGATGCAGAGCTATTCTGGTGACCTGCCTGGGGTCGTATACCTGGAAGTGTAATGGGGGAGGTTGAATTGGGGTGCAATGAGGAGCCTTGGTGGGAAGAGGGGTGTGGGAATCTTGGGAAAGGAGTTGCAGAGACAAGCGTGAGCCTGTGGGGAGTTCTAAGTAGTGCTCGGAATGGCTTCTTGGATGGGGCTACTCGGTGCTCTGGGCCGAGTGGTCTCTGGGTGCCAAAGCCCTTGGAGAAAAAAGGCCATGCAGTGAATGCAACCAAAGTATTGGTCTCCAAATCCAGGGTCTAGCTTGAAAGGGGGCAGCTGAACTCTTTGACGAGGGCCTGACAACTGGGGCTGCAGGCCAGAGCCTTGCAGAGGGCCTTGGTGGCTGGCTGCTGTAGTATCCCCAGGAACTAGGAACCTGTCAGGGACTGTTTTTTGCACCTTGCTCTTTTTGGTGGCTAGAGTAGGGTGGGATTTTCTATGGGCAAGAATTGGGGTAGGCTTCGAGGATTCTTCTTTTGTTGGTTCTATAACATGATGTAGGCCTGTCCCTCTGTATGGTCGGTGTTCCCCAGGTTTAGGCACATCATTGATGTCCGTCCTGTATCTGTGCCATGGAACTCTAGTTCCTGGGGGGCTGGGGGGAAGGTCATCAGGCAGTTTACCCACAGCTGTGCATACAGCAGCAGGAATAAAACGAGGTAGCACTGGTTAGGGACTTGGGGTGACTCAGGCAGCCCCTCTCTGGGAAGTACTGTGGCTAGGCACCAGCAGTACCTCTTACACCCGCCTTAGCCACTAACCTCACAGCCCCACACGTGGGTCTTCTAAGAGGCCTGGGAAAGTAGAAATGAGCCTCTGAAACTTTGGGGTGTTTTATTTTTAATTAACACTGCAAAGACTTTGCAACCTTTTGTACATAGTTGCTGCTGGGGTCATTATGGAGCAGGGCAAAGACACCTCCCCTGGTCCTTCTGGCTCAGCCCTAAAATAGTAACAGGAGCTAGGTGAGTGACCAACCTCCCCAGTTTACAAAACAATTAAACATTTGCAACTGCTTTGTCCCACTGATATTTGTTTTTGAAAGAAAAGAAAAACATCACCAAGGAACTGGCTTCTACCAAGGTGCAAACTCCAGGTGCTAGGAAGGAATTTAGTCCCCAGGACTCTTGTCCCAGTTTTCTAGGGAAAGGACTGCGGCCTTATCCCCTCTGTTTCCCCTTTCCTCCCCCATCTCTCCTTTCTAACAATAACGACAATTAAGTATCTGCTATAGGCGGGCCTCCTGGTGCGCTTGGGCGGAGTAGTGGTTATCAAGACAATCTTGGGGACAAATCTCCAGGGTCTCCTGGCAGCATTTGCAGGGAGCAGGAGATCAGCCAGGCCCGCAAGAACTCACACGGAAACAATGTTCTTTTACACAATAAAAAATATATTTTTATTCATGATTTTTTTCTTTGAGAATCCCAGATGCATATTTATATCATGTGTGCACAAATGCTTTTCAGACGAGAATTAAGGCGATCGGGGACAGAGACGTGCTTTCTTGATTTTAAGTGTGTGTCTCCTCAGCACTGGGAAATTTGCAGCACTCCCCCCCCCCACACACACACACACTTTTGTGTTTTTTTTTTAAAGTACTTTTTGTAAAAAGCACTCTTCATCCGCCTGCGCAGAACGGCAGAATAGGTCCTTTTAAAGAGGTGCTGTGTTTCTTGATGTGTCTTCTTCCTTTCGGTTTGTTCCCAGAGATTGCAGGCAACCAGAAGCGCGGAGTTGTTTTACGCACCACGGGGGTGATTAACTGGCTATTGGGCACATATAGGACAATTGATAAAATCCACTCGCAGGCCTGGCAGAGCAAAGAAAATTCGGGCCCTGGAACTGAGACCTTTTTATTTGTACCCTGAAAACTCTCCTACCCCCGACCTCGTCCTTATGTGCATTTCGGGGACTCCTTCAAAGAAGGGGGATGAAAAACCCAAGACCTCGGCCCTCTTTGGAATAGAAAACCGAATTAGAAACCGGGAAAAACGCGCGGCCTCCGCAAAAAACGCGAACACCGCTCCGTGTCTCCCCCCGGAGAAACACTGAGAAAAAACTGACAACCTCCCTCCCCAATATATGTTGTTTTTCTTGGCAGTTTAGTGAAATCGAATTATGTAACTCCCTTTTCTTGCTGGCTGTCGCTCACTCACCCCGATTGCTTGTCTGGAAAAGGTTTCTGTCTTAAGGAGGTGGCGGATTCCTGGAGGAGGCTCCGGAAGTGGAGAGGGTCGGTGGGAGAGTCCAAAGATCTGTCACACAAAAGAGTCCGACGGCTGTCGAGCAGCTCGTGGAGGGGTCTGGGGAGCAGTAGGTGTGAGCGCGGGAGCCTTTGTGCTCTCGGGGTGCGAGGCTCCTGCCCGGAGCTCTTCCACCCGCTTGTAAGGAGCCTGCCCAGGCGTCCAAAGCTTCGGATGCTAAGACCTCCCTGGCTCTACTGAGAACACTGGGAATGCCTTGGTCCTGCGCACCTCCCCCCCCACCCCCACCCCCGTCCCCCAAGTAGGGGAATCCTCCGCGGCAGAAGGGGGCATCCAGGCTATGACTTTGACAAAAAGCCTTCTGAGTCCTGGGCTAGGTTTTAAAACATTTCTCAGCAAGTGGCTCAGCCGGGTTCTTCCCAGCACATTCTTTTCCTCGGAAGTGTTTGCCCGGAAAAAGGCTTTCCTGGATCAGGGGGCTCACCTTGGCCTCGGGAACAGCGACTGCTTCTGTCAGTGTAACATCGGAGGGGCAAACACAGGCTCCCTGCCCTTCTCCGCTTCTGGGATTGGTTTTCCGGCTCGGAAGGCCTTTTCCTTGGATGTTCTGGTATCCCACTCACTATTAGCACTTGCTTAATGGTGAAAGCCCCAGCCGGCAGGTATCACTCCTGTATCAAACTAGTTCGGGGTTACAGACACTGTAGCCCACTGCCCCGGTACTGGGTCTCTCCAGGAACTTGCTTAGAAAAAGAAGCCAATACTTTGCCTTATGAAAGGGCCTGAGGGTATTCTCTGGACCCCCAAGAGCTGAAGGGCTCCCACTGAGGATCGCTGGTCCCTTGGAAGGAGCCTGTATATTTAACCCAAGTACCTTCTCTGTGGGACGGGAGATGAGGGAACGCCTTCCTGCCGTGCAGGCATCTGGGGCTGAAGGGAAGCATTATTTAGGGCCGACTCCCGGCTCACCCTCTATTCCCAAGGCTCTGAGCTGCTACGGTCTTATTTGCTTGCAGTATTTTTCTCAATTGGAGGAAAGTGCTAGGATCAGTGTGTGATTGGAGGGTCCATCCCTACCTGACCTTCTGCCTACCTGGGAAAGTATTCTTATAGACTCTACCTAAGTGCCCAAAGGATCTGGTATCTTCCCCTGGTGTGTTGTTACATTTTGTAAGTTGTTGTTGTCCTCTGGGCTGAAGTTGCAGAGAATGCATGTGTCCAAAGATACCCTCCAGACTGCAGACAGGTTTCTTGACCAAGCTAGGCTGACCATGAATCTCTAAGCACATCAGTATCTTCCCCTGGGACAGCATCCCCCTTTTGCCTGACAGGAGGGCACTGTGCCTTCACTACCTCCCTCTGCCACAAAAAGAGCTTTAGACACTAGGTCAGCGCCAGGTTCACCTCCTGGCATTAGCACCCATCTAAGTGGCAGCTCACCGCCAGTCCTGGGCTCTCCTGAGCATGCTGAGCTCACCACAGTAGCTTCCAAGATTCCAGGGGACACCTGCTGGGGCTTCAGTCAATGTTTCCTTCTGAAGGAATCCTTTATCCCCTGTTCCAGTGTTGGAGAAACTTCTGATTGTGAGAGCCGGTTAGCATCTTGGGCTGCTGTGTGGCTCTGTTCCTCCTGGGATCCTGTGTTGGCCCAGAGAAGCAATATTTCCACTGAGGAAACAACGGGCACCCCCAGTGCCTGCACATTGCTTGGAAGAGCATGCTCAATACTGTCATCTCATCCTTGGAGAACTGTCCTAGCTTACTGTTCTTGTGACTCAAACGTCAAGCAACACGCTCAACCTCCATGCGCAAGGCTGATCTAGAGGGTGTGAGATCCAGGGACTTTAAAGGAAAGACAGACTTAAAGGTGGAAGAACATTCCAGAAGATTAGAACATACATGCACACGCACTCGCACCAGCTCAGACTCTGACCTTGTGAGGTTTCTGTCTGTGATGGTATAACATAACTTCCCAGGCCTTGTGACTATGTAGGATTTTGAAAGAGACAGAGTAGAGAAGAGGGAGAGGGAGGGAAAAATATAAACTAACACTTAGGAAATCACATCACCTAGGAAAGAGGACACTCAATTTGTTGGACAGTCAGTCCTTGGCTTGGTGTATTGGGGCAGGGCAGATGGTCCATACATCCATACCCAGAGCTCTGTGAGCTTTTAACCAGCCCTGAAGTGACCAGGACCCCAGGTCCTTGGCTGTCTGACTGTCCCAGCCAGAAGATCTTTAGCGCTCTACAGTTCCCAGATTCTGTGTTGATGGCAGCAAAGAGAAAAATCCAAATTATATATATTTATTACCACTGCGGTCAGAAGTGGAGAGGTGATGGTAAGAGGGGAGGGGTGAGGAGGGAAGGGCTGGAAAAGTTGATCCGAAGGCAGGGGAAGTGAGGTGGCAGACGGCTGCCTTTCCATCAGCCTCTGGTGTTCTCCATTCATATCATAAATGTCTCCTGTCATTTGATGCCAAAAGCAACATGATTTGGTTCCCTGGTGGCCTATAGGGTTTTTCTCCTCCTCCTCTTCTTTTCCCCCTGCAGTAAATGTTTATTTGTTAATAATATACTTTAAACAGCCCAGCCTTGACCTCAAGCCTCCTGAAGCATCCATCTTCTTCTAGAAAAATGTTTCAAAGTTTGTGTAATTTGGGGGGAAGGTGTAAGTGACAGGCAGTGAAGGGCCTGTGTTTGCTCTAACTACCGCTGTGGCACTCACAGAGTGCTGGGACACACAGGCTGGGGTGCTCCCAGTGGTATCTTTCCCGGGTTTCAGACCTGGCTGACAGCACTTCCTCAATGGCCTTTACCTTTTGCTTGGCCCAGATCAGTACAAATAAATTCTCACATGAGTCCTTCCTTTGTTATGCTCAGGGCAATAGTATCACCACCTCAGTTCCATGGCTGGCAGCCCTCTGGGTCTGCCTGCTGACCCTGGGGGCCCTGAAGGAGGACTCAAGTTGTGTGGACTTATGAAGGGAACAGGACCTCAAGGAGTGCCTGGCCCCAAGTGACCCTAGACTGGCCCAGAGGCTCCAGTAGTGGATGATGCCAGGGCACCTGGATGGCCTGGCATCTGGTGGGGGGAGGGGAGGGAGGACGACCCATTCCTAGAATCTACTTCTATAAGAAGCAAAGGTGTTCCTGGCCAGCCTGTGCTAAAAAAAAAAAGAGGTGCCCCCCCCCCACACACACACACTTATAGTGAGATTGCTGGCTGAGGAGGGAAATTCTCAGGACTGTCCCACCAGGGTGGTAGGAGCAAGCTGTTTAAATTAACAAATATGCTGAGACGATGAGGTGACCCCAACACTGGGCCTCCAGCTCTCTGTTGCCCCATAGATGTTTCCAAAGTTTGGGCCCAGAAAGGAGAGGCAGTGCCAATCTGGAATGTGGCTGGCTGGCTGTACCTGTGTGTCCCTCTTCCCCCACCTGTCAATGGTAGAGGAGAGTCCTACTGAGTAGCATTGAAACTGCTGCAGTTACTTGGGCCATCCAGTGTGGATCCTAGCTCAAGCCAGGGTAGAAATCAGGGAAACAGGATGCTGAAGTGTAACCTAAGCTCTGAGCAAAGTATTGTGATCTTAAGCATAGGAGAAAAAAGGATCAAAAGGGAGTTGCTGGCAAGTGCAGCTTTGAGATACAGACCCTAACTATCTTCTACAGACTGGGGCCAGAGTCTGAGCCTCGATTTCCTCCTCTGTGAAATGGGGATGATGGATCCCATCTAAGGTTGTGACAAAGCGAAGCAAGCTCAGAGGTACCAGCCTGGATAGGGCACTCAGTGTCAGTGTGTATTTTCTTCCTTCCTGCTGGGAAGTAAGCCGGAGGCAGGAACACATCGTCGTTGTCTGGCTACCCTGCCTGGGAGGTTCAAGAAGTGCAGCCGCTCTTCTGCTGGATCCCCAGAGAAGGAAATACGCATGCTTCCCACCCCAGGCAGCACCCGCATGGCCGCCATGACAGGCAAGCTCAGGGACCATTTTCTCTAACACTCTGGGCGCACGTGAACTTGCAAGAGCAAAGCGGGGATGAGCGCAGTGTGCCTGAGGTAGCATTGCTTCCAAAAAGGAACGTTACTTGTAGAGTGCCTGTGGAGTACGCTGATGACTCTATGCCCCCAGCGGGACCTGTGGGTGAGGGAACGGGCTCCAGAGGGCCTCCCTCCCTTCCTGGGATCCCTAGATCGCCTTGTCCTGACTTGCTGAAGCCCTAGATGCTAGATACCTCTCTTCAGAGCACCGGCCTGGAAGGTTAGGGGGAGGAGGGGGAGAGCGGCGAGTGATCCCGAGAGGCCAGCCCTGACCGGAGGACAGAAAGGTTAGAATAACTCCTTCCCAGAGGGGAGAGCCCCCTTTGCCAGGGGGACTGGCAAGGCGGCTCACCGCAGCCCGGGTCTGCGCAGTGTTCCAGGCGCTCGTCTCAGCCGATCCTGCCTCCCGGGATTCTCTTTTCCCGGGAGTGGAGCAGCTAGGGTGTGCAGGCTCCCGGGCTCCTCGGTAGATGGAGCAGGGGCATTGGCGGTGGTTGATGAATTTCGGTGTCACCAGGGGTTTAGCCCGGATTTGGGAACCGCGCGCTCTAATACGCGCACACGGTCCTGCCCTTTCTAACGCGCACCCCTTTTCACCCGGCCGCTGATTTATGAAGGAATTCGATCCGATCTAGGTCGGGCTGGGCTGGAGCCCGGAACCAGGGCCCTGCCACAGCCCTTGGGTTCCTTCGCAGTTAAGGAATCTTCCGAAGCTTGGAGGCTCGTCGGGGCTGGAGGCCGGGTGCCCGGTGGGATGGAGTGCTCACAGGGAGTCGGAGAGCGGCACCCCTAGGAACCAATAAAGGGGCCAACAGGAGGGAGCAGGCTGGTGGCGAGAACAGGCTTTAAGATTCCCGCCCCAGCCCTCCAGCCCACCCCTTTGGGCAACCACGGGAGCAAGTCGGGGAGAGTTGTTGATCTAGGGAGTAGAACATTGAAGGAAAGCCTGTAAGATCTTTTTCCCGCCTGAGAAATGTCCCAAGTGCCTCTGCTGCTGGAGCTGGCGAAGGGGCCAGCAACAGAGTCCTCAGCCCGGCTTCGTGCGCTGGCAGAATTACCCCCCACCCCCTCCCCGCGTACCAGCACCGAGGCCGGACGGTTTTTTTCCCCCTTCCAGATTTGGTTTGCCGGGATGTGGGGGTGTGGTTGTATCAATCCACAAATATTTACCCTTAACAGACTTGTATCTGTGGAGATTTCGAACAAAGACAGTTTAGGGGGATTACAAAAACCCTAAACCCCGTTTTTCTCCCGGACTTGGTACTTTAAATGCCAATTACAGGCGAGCCATATCCAACAGCAACGGGGAAGGCGGGAAGGGTCTGGGAGGGTGGGGGACGAGTGCAGCCGTTAAATGTAACTTTTCATTATGAAAAAGGATTTCTCTGGTTTTATCTTCTAATAAGATTATGTCAGAAACACAAGTACCTAGCCTAGTGCTGAGTGACAGGCTCTGGCGTTTAATCAGGAGCTGACCGCTCAAACCGCGGGGCCCTTTGTCCCACCGAGTGACCGACGGAAACCTGCCGCCCTAATCCCCTTATTCATGTCAAGCAGAGAAAAGAGGCTGAACACCTTACAACCGTGTCCCCTCCACCCCTTCCGAGGGCGACTGGAGGAGGGGGGCCTCGAAGGGCCCCAGGGTCCCCACTACTAGCTTTTCTTTTGAGAGTGGATAGGGTCTCTTGAGCCCACTAAGAGGGCCAGCAGAGGAAAGGAAAAAAAAAGGAAGCCTCCGCGGCAGCATCTGGTAAATGGGGACATAGCCCCACAAGCAGAGGGTATTTTAGAGTCAGTCTAGTATTTGGGGCTTCCAGTGAAGAAGCTCTTGTAAGTACCACCCTGGTCAAGGCAAGTCTGGTAAGAGCCAGGAGAGGGTTGCAGTGGAGACCAGGGTCCTCTGAGGGGCAGATTTCCTTAGGTTCTAGGGAGTGTGCCTTAGTCCTAAGACTCCTGCAGGTCTGGGGCGGCCATTCCCAGCTGTGAGCTCAGCCCCTTTCTTCAGAGGCCAAATTCCTTTGTTCGACCCCCGCAGAAACCCGCTTCGCAGCCAGGCCACTGGCGCCTTTTATCCCCCCTCTGCAGCAACCGCTCGCTCGCTCCTTCATCTCATCCTTCAACCGATCCTGTGCAGACTCAGCCCGTCCTGTGACCACCGTGTAGGAGCCCCAGAGGCCTGCGTTGACTAGTAGACCCACATAGGTCCCAGGCCAGCCAGAAGGCCAGGACTTGTGGGCACGGTAGGGAGCCTGGAGCCTTGGAGAAGCAGCCGGCGGGGCCGGGGCCATGCATCTACTGAAAAACAAAAGAAAACAAAAACAAAACAAAACAACAACAAAAAGTAAAGCTGATACCTAGCAAGTAAAAATGCTTATGCTCCTGTGCTCCCCAAAGTCTGCTCTGCCCGCCTCTAAGAACACCACTCACAACCCCCAGGGTTTCTGCCCTAAGGCCTCAGAGTCATAGAGCTGGAAGAGGAATTTTGTGTCTCATACCAGGCTGCCTGGCCTCTTTCCTAAGGTCTTTGGCTGTACCAGGAACCCACACATCCTAGCAGGGCGGGGGTGCTCCCAGTTCCTTCTCTTCTGCCAGAGCCCAGCCTCGGGTCACTGAAAGGTACAGGCTGAGCGTAGGATATCACCCCCACACATCCCCCAAAAGGGACAGGCTAGGACTGTTTTATGGAGTGGGAGGAAGGAAGGAGTAATGTTCCTATCTCTGGCTGCACTGGGACCCAGAGATTCAATGGAGAAGGGAGCTGGGTCCCAGAGGAAGGGGACCACAGGAGCACAGAGTCTGGCCAGTGTATATGTGGCAATTGGGGCCAAGGACGAATTGACCCAATGATAACTTAAATATCCTTTCCCCTAGCCCCTCTGCAATCCCTGGTTCAGAGATGTGGCGGGCCCTTCTTCTTGGTAAGGGGTGGGGGCTGCAGGGGAGACTTTCTCCCTCGAAACACTTGATACCAACTTTTGTTGTTTTGGCAAGAAAAAAACTAAGGCTTGTTTGGGAAGGGAGGGGGCGTTAGGCACAGAGGGAAGGAGTGAGCCTGCGGCAGGGCAAACTTTGTGGATTAGGTTTCAGAGCCTCCACCCCACCCCCAGCCCTTCGGTGGTGATTTGTGTGCGGGGGTCTGTGACCCTGCAAGCATCAAACGGCCCGCGGGAACCGGCCGAGTTCAGAGGGACAGTGGGCAGAGGGGCAGCCTAAGACAACGCAGATGGTTCCTATCAGCCAGCCTGCCAGCCGCACCCTGTGCTCAGTGTCTGCCCCCTGGCCCGGGGCTCCTCCATTGGGAAGGGACAAGAGGCCTTGGGTATCAAGGGAGGCCACTGCAAGAGCTCTAATAAGGGGTCAGAAAGTAGTGGTCATCAGCCACAGGCCTAGGACAGTGTCGATCTTCCAAGCCAGACTGGCTCAGGAAGAAGTCCAGGCTTGCTGCTTGCACTAAGTGGCCCAGGGACCATTCAGAGAGGGAAACCAATCCTCTGGAGCCTTGCCAGAGGCTGAGTCACCCCACTATTAGCAGGTCAGTTCAGGTGCAGCGCCCTCCCAGACATGGGTCTTTTCCTCTTCTTCTTCTTCTTCTTCTTCTTCTTCTTCTTCTTCTTCTTCTTCTTCTTCTTCTTCTTCTTCTTCTTCTTCTTCTTCTTCTTCTTCCTCTTCCTCTTCCTCTTCCTCTTCCTCTTCCTCTTTTTCTTCCACTTCCCTCCTCCTCTTCTTCGTCCCCCTCCTCCTATTCTTCCTCCCCCTCCTCCTCTTCCCTCCCCTCCCCTTCTCCTCTTACTCTTCCTCCTCCTCTTCCTCCTCTTCCTCCTCCTCCTCCTCCTCCTTTAGACAGGGTTTCTCTGTGTAGCCCTGGCTGTCCTAGAACTCGTTCTATGAACCAGGTTAACCTGAAGCTCAGTGATCTGCCTGCCTCTGCCTCTCAAGTGCTGGGATTAAAGGCGTGCTCCACTACTACCTGGCTCATTTATTCACTCTTTCCTGGGGCTGGACAGTCTGCCATCCCTGCCTACTTGGTCTACCATGGCAGTGGTTTTCAGCCTGTAGTGTAGTCAGGATGGGAGCCCTGAGCCTTCATTCCCATTGCTCGCAGTGTATTCTAGCTTGGGCTCCATCTCAGCAGACCTAGGATCTTAAGACCCTGCTTATATAGCATAGAGCCTGACCATATCTTTGGGGTCTTTGGACTGCTGCATAAGGTTCTAGCTGAAATCTCTTTAAGATCCTTGAAAAACCAGGTAGTGGCGCACACCTTTAATATCAGGGCTTGGGAGGCAGAGGCAGGTGGGTCTTTAAGTTTGAAGCCAGCCTGGTCTACAGAGGCAAGTTCCAGGATAGGCAGGGCTACATAAACAAACTCTGTCTCAACACCCAGATCCCCCCACTCCCTCCAAAAAAAATAATCCTGAAGCAAGGGGAGAGCTGAGTCCAGGTGCAGCCAGAGCCTGGCTAAGTTTCCTACTTTGTATTGCCTGAGAGGAAGCAAGAGCCAGGCCTGCACATGCCTAGATAGGAGCTAGCGCTCCACAGCCCTCTGCAGAAGAGGCTCTAGCACTAAATACTTAGCTGATGTCTTAGTTCTCCTGGTTCCTGAAAGGGAACTGGTGCCGGTGGCCTGCAGAGTTGAATGGTT
Source organism: Mus minutoides (assembly GCA_902729485.2). Lineage (NCBI taxonomy): Eukaryota > Metazoa > Chordata > Mammalia > Rodentia > Muridae > Mus > Mus minutoides. Next base: position 971,517 of record LR753382.1, on the reverse strand, counting down.
TTAAGAGTTGTCTGAGCCGTGGAGTTCTGGGATGTAGAGAGACGGTTGATGGTACCTCTTTCTGCCACCCTTGTGTGTGGCTCCCAGACACCCTGCACTTGGCCCTTTATTCCCACAGTGGGTCATGGAGAGGCCAACAGCCTGGCTAGGAGACTGGGCCAGTACACTGCCCAGACCTCTCTAAGTCCCATCTTCCAGGGTCCCCGCCTCAGGGGAACAGCCGACTAGGTCATCTGTGCATGGAAAATACATCTGTCCTCCACATGTTGGACACCGAGCTGAGGACAAGTGGTTTCAGACGTGTTATCTTAATCATATTTACTAGCTAATCCTGGAAAAAAAAAGAAAGAGAGAGAGAGTTTGATATTGTTACAATTTAGAAGGGATCCCCCAATCTGCCCGAAGACAGATCAGGAGAGGAAGGCAGCAACAGCCAGGTTTCAGCTGAGCCCTGGACTTCCAGAAGTCCTCTGGGCTGTTCCCCGGGATGAGCCCTCTCGGCTGTGAGATGAGGGAGGGACACTTGCAGAGATCTGAAGCGGCATTAATTACCCCGCCCTGACTGATAGTTGGCTGCTGGAGTGTTTCTAATCCTTATTAACAGTCTCTAAAGTCAGGCATGAAATATGACTTCTGCACCACGCTCTCCCGCATGTGTTTTTCTTTTCGAGGATATTTTCAGGCTACCTCCGAGTCCCACTGTTGTTGGTGATTTTCTGCCATAGGTCTAAAGTTGCCGGCCTGAAAGCCAGTCTTGCAGGGAGCTCGGTCAGGGAGGGGAGCTGGCGCATGACACATCTCTCTGCGCAACACAAATTGCTTCTGATTATTGAGCTTTTGAATATTTTCCTCCATCATGTTTTTATTAAGAATGCCAGCATATTTACGCTTGATAGTGTCTTCAATTAGGTTAAAAAAAAAAAAAAAGCAGGGGGTTCCCCCTTCCATAGCAGTATGTAAAGAAAATAGTTGTCATGACCGCAAAATTACCATCCAAGCCTGGTTCGAGTCAAGCCAGCGCTGCTTTGACAAGCCCAGCAGGGCTGGGCGCTTTTTCTACACTTTCCAGCTGGTAGGGAAACAGAGCTGAGGGGAAGCTCCCGGCAGCCTGGATCTGCAGGGCGCTCAGGATGCCGCTCAGTAGCTGACACTTCACAAGTCTAAGAGGCAGAAGGGCGACAGCTGCACAGGCTTCAAGCAGGCGGGCCAGGACCCGGAGAGTAGCAGCAGTGACCATGGGGCAGGACCCGGAGAGCCTACAGCAGCAACAGCAGCAGCAGCAGCAGCAGCAGCCACAATTGCATGCTTGCTTACAGCTGGTAGCCCCAGAGGCACAGGCTCTGAGCCATTTTCATTCTTCAGTGACATTCCGACATGGATGCTAGCTTGTTTTCATTTTCAGATAAGATAGAAGACACAGAGACGTTGAATACTGTGCCTAACGTCACACAGCCAGCCTGTGGAACCCTGGCCTTGTGCCACTGGAGAATTTTTCTGAGATCCTTTGAGAAGGTGGGTTTCCTGGCTCCTTGTTGGGTTTGGTGCCCTGGTAGCAGCCTGGCATAGGGGTTCAGTGTATGCTGATTAGGTGTCTTCTGATGAATGTCCTGTGTTTCTTCTGTGGTGCTAGGGTTGTGACTTAGAGAGTGATAATCTCACCAGGCCTTTCCACTAGGGTGCATCTGAGCTAGTGGGCTCCTGGACCAAGCCCCTCCTTAAGTCCTGCTGGGGCTGCTCTAGCAGTAGGCAGGGCATACTTCAGCACTAATGGAATTTACCTGTGACCTGTCTACTTCCATTGGGCATGACATCATTCCATCTTAGCCTTATATGGCTCTTGAGAAACAAGCTTAAGGAACTTGGAGAGTGACTCATGCCAGTCATATGGATGGAAGCAGCTGATAGGAGACACACTCAAGTATCCTAGGGTCTGAGGTGGGCTTTCTCCTTAGCATCCTTGGGCATCCAAGTACCCTCTGTATGCTTTGCAAATGAGCAAGAGCAAGCAGACTCAGAGCAGGAAAGTGATTTCCCAGGATTATATGGCAAGATGCTGGGTAGTGGAGGCCTGGCAGGCATGGACAGGGGCGCAGTCAGGCCTCCCAGGGCTACCTTTACCCCTGCATCACCTTCCTGGCTCCGGACTGCTGCTGCAGCAACTGGAGGCAGGCTGTGTCTGCCCTTTGAAGGGACAGCCGCCTGAGCTTGTCACTTTGAACTGCAAAGGGGCCTGTGGTGAAGCTCAGCCCCCTCCCACGTGCCCCTGTCTGCCCACCCCTCTAGATCTGGTTCCAACAGGCCTGGAGCCGGAGGGGGCAGGCAGGCAGGGCAGCCGCCCCCTGAGGGACATCAGAGATAAGTGAGCAGTGACAGCCTTATGGAGAAGGACAGAGCTGGCCTCGTACTGGTCAGGCTGGCCTACATGGCAAGAGTTCAGGAAGGTCACTTAGGTGCCACCTAACCACAGACTTGCTCTCTTGGTCACAGAGACACAACTCACATTCAAATGTAAATAGCAGTAATTCATGATGGAAATAAGTAGTAAAAGGAAACATTTGTCCTAGGGACCAGGGACCCAGTGCACGCTCATCCTGGAGGGAGGCTCAGCAGGGAGAGCTAGGTGAGCCTGGGGGCACCTGGATGCCCACCAACCCAGCTGAAGACCATGGTTGCTCATCTTCCTTGGCCAGATTTTTCAGTAGGACTTTGCAGAGTCCTGCAGAAAGCTCTGCTGCGTTCTGGCTGTGACCTTGGGCTAGACCTTGTCTCTGCATCTCAGTTCTGGCAAAGTCTGCTGACACCTAGATGCTCACCACGGGCAATAGTGCCCTTCAAAGAACAGGCCTCTGGGTAGGAGCCAGGCTCTTGAAGATTCCCTGATGGCTTTCTTCTATGTGTTAGACCTCAGCTGCAGCAGTAGATGCTTAGTCAGTATGGGGCAGGAGCTAGACTTTTATGGTCTAGAATCCTGGCATGAATTCTCTGTTGCTGTGTGACCCTCTCAGCAGGCTTCTCAGACTCTCTGCCTCTCTTGTTGTTTCACCAGAAATATTAGGAATCAAAAAACCTACCCAGCCCTCAGGGTGGCCCAGAGATGTGAAATGTGTTGATGTGTGTGAAGAGCGACATTAGTCATTGTGGTTGACCTTTGTCATAGGAAGGACCTCTGTCTAGTGCTGTGATATAACATCAAGAATCTGTGTGGCTGGAGGCTGAGGCTGTGTGAGATGGCTCAGCAGGTAAAGGTGTTGCCAACCCTGATCACATGGGTTGAATCCTTAGAACCCACAGTGGGAGGAGAAAGCCAACTAAGCTGGGATAATGTAAGCTGTGTTCTGACCTCCACCACATGCATGATCCCTGCCCCCATAATAATAACAACACATTTTAAAAGAATCTATGCAAGAGACAAGGGCTGTAGCTTCGCCAGAACAGTGTTGCCTGGCATGTGAGAGGTCCTGAGTTTGATCCCAGCACTGAATAAACAGGCTGTGGTGAGACATGCCTGAGATTGCCTGGGAAGAGCATGAGGGTAAGAAGTATACAAGATCTAGTACACAAGGGTTCCGTGTGTCATAGTCTGTGAGCAGGCTCCTGGGAGACTGAAGCTGGGCAGACTGAGGACAGTGTTGCAGCGAAGCTCACAAACAGAGCTATTTGGAGTTAAATCTGGAACTGGAAGGATGGTCTGGGGCAGTAAGTCTGGCTGGAGAGGCTGCCTCGGGACACTGGGACAGAAGACAGCAAAGAGGACAGTAGCCAGGAGCTGTGCTACGGGGCTTAGATTTGATCCTGTGGGCAGGAGGGAGCCATTGAAGGTTATTGGACAGGGGAGTGACGGGAACCAGGGGTCCCTTTATGAAGATGAGCCAGCGGCCTGAGAACAGGATTAGAGACTGGCAAAGGAGGATGCTGGCCCTGGAAAGGGAGGTCATGAAGTAAACGGCAGAGGGTATGAGTGGAAGCCAACATCAGGTTATGGTTCTGAGTGTAGGCAGAGGAAATGTCACAGAAGTCTGGGGCTGGAACCTCAGGTCCCAGCTGCCTGGTTGGCACCTGGGGCCTAGGTTCTCTGGCCTGCTCCAAGCAAAGCTGACCGACTTGATCATGTCTCTGAAAGGCTTTTTGGTTCCACGAGCATATGACCAGTCACCAGGCCTCCTCTGTGTGTGTGTGTGTGTGTGTGTGTGTGTGTGTGTGTGTGTGTGTGTGTGTGTGTTTGAGTTACTCTTCAGCTTCCCCATTGGTAAGCATCTGAGCTTTGACCAGACATTTGGTTCCCTGCTGGGCCTGTAGGCCAGCCCACATGTGAGAGTCTCCTATCTATGTCCTCTGGCTTCTGGAAATGGCATCCACCTCTGAGAGCCTAACACATATGTCACAGTTTCATGGGGGAGTCTCCCTGGCTGCGTTCTGACCCACAGCCAGCCTGGGTACATCCTGAGGTGCTTGTTAAACCTGCAGATTCCCAGGCCTGTGGAAAGACTCAAGCTTTTAGGAGAAAGTACATCCTATGAACATTCTAGCTTGCCTGAGGGATGCTTCTGCACATAGACATGTGGGAACCCCAGCTTGGCATCAGCGTCTGGGTACAATGTCATTTCAAATGCATACAAGATGTGGCTGACTGGCTATGCTAGTGTGCCCCTCTCCTAGGACCTGGTCCTTTTCTTAGCCTGAAAGCAATGACGTGGGACATACTGATGCATAGAGAGAGGGGTGGAAAGGCAATGGCTGGAAAAGGAAGCAAGCTAAGAGAGGGCAGGGGAAAATTAGCATCCTCTGGGAAGAAGGAAGAGGCACGAGCCATGGAATCCTCCTCCTAAATATCATCTCTCTGGGCTCTTCACCTCTAAAAGGGCTGAGTCCTCCCAGCCTTGCTCTCCCTGTGCGTGGTGAAGAGCTGTACTAGACTCTTTGCATCATGCAGTACTGTCTCACGGTACCTCATTAAGCCTCAAGGTCACCGGGGCTGTGGTAGTGTAGCTGGATGGTGGCACGTGCCTTTAACCCAGGCACTCAGGAGGCAGAGGCAGACAGATCTTTGAGATCAAGGAAGCCTGGTCTACAGAGTAAGTTCCAGGACAGCCAGAGCTGCACAGAAAAATCCCCATCTTGATAAATGAACAAACAAACAAACAAACAAATCCTTGGGGCCTGCAAGGTGGCATCTGTGTGATCCCCCCACTTCAGAGATGTGAAAACTGAGGCACAGTCTCCTAGATAACAAAGCTTGTCCATCTCCCACAGCCTTCAGTGCCTGGGATGCTCCAGGAACATAGTAGATGCCCAGACAGTGTTTGAGGAAGGAGAGGAGACAAGAAGAAAGTTTAAATCCCTCAAGGAGAAATCCCTGCTCTGCAAAGACACCCCGGGAGAACAGGAGCAGGCCAGCCAGACAACCTGGGAGCAAAGAGAGGCAGAACAGTGATCTAACAGGGTGGGGCTGGGGAGCATCGGAGAGCACCATGGAGGGGCCTGGACCAGAAGCAGCAAGAGTGCCACCACAGGGCCATGGCTGCACCAGTCTTTAAACACCACATCCCATTTCACATGAGTGGCCCGACACTGCCTCTCCCCACCCGTGCCAGGCCCTGCTGGGGAGGCATGGGGGAGCTAGAGCAATGAAGAGCCTACCTTAAGACAGGTAGATCCTTGGTGCTGAGTGGTATAGCTCCAGGCAAGGGATAGCAGATACCAAGAGTAGGCCTGACCTGGCACATAGTGGATACTCAGGGACTGTCCCCCTACAGCAGCCCTATTATCTCCTGACTGCTGGGCTTTGGCCACCCCTTAATGTAGTGTCAATCTGTAAGCTGGACTTTGACCTCCCTGAGTCCCAAGTTCTTTTTTTTTTTTTTGGTTTTTCGAGACAGGGTTTCTCTGTGTAGCCCTGGCTGTCCTGGAACTCACTTTGTAGACCAGGCTGGCCTCGAACTCAGAAATCCGCCTGCCTCTGCCTCCCGAGTGCTGGGATTAAAGGCGTGCGCCACCACGCCCGGCTTGAGTCCCAAGTTCTTATCTGTGAAATGGATACAAATTGTAGAGATAATAAGAAGACCTTTAAGTCTCCTAACACAGTGCTCATTACTACAGAAATGGGGGGTGGGGAGTGGCAACTTGTGGGCGCCACTCTCTGTATGTCTGTGTTTCTGTCTGTATATGTTTGTGTGTCTGTCTTTGTGTATGTGTGTTTTGTTTGTCTATGTTCCTGTGTGTGTGAATGTTTATGTGTGTTTGTATGTGTGTGTGTTTGTGTGTGTATGTTCCTATGAGTTTTGTGTATGTATATGTTTGTGTGTTTGTGTGTGTGTGTGAGTGTGTGTTCCCGCGTGCGCAAGTGCGTGCATGTCCAGTCAGTGCTAGGGTTAGAGTTCAAGGCTTTACCCCATGCTAGGTAAGTGTTCCATCCTGAGCCCCACCCCAGCCTTTTTGTTATCAATGAATACTCAAAAAAGCCATACCAGTCTTGGCCACAGACTCAGCCCTTTGTTCTCTGGGTCAGCTCCCCACCCAATAGGAAGCGAGAGACAGTGGTGATTTAACTGGTCCCAACCCTGCTAATTTCAGAGGTTCACAGGACACACAGCCACGGAAAGCAGGGATGATGAAGGTGGTCTCGAGTGGCAGCTGTGACCCCAGCGAGGGAGGGTCTTTGCTGATGGACACCTAGAGGAAGGGCTATGAATGCCGCCAGAGGAACAGAAAGACCTTTACCAGCAGGTGACCCTGGACAGTGCCAGTGACGATGAAGAGGTGGATTGTCAGGGGATAACACAGCTCTCGGGAGCAGTACTCTCCCTTCCCCACAGAACCAAGGAGAGCAAGTCCTTGTGAGTGCCAGGCACACACACCATTTGACACCGCAGTGTGCCTCCATGATCAGTTGAGGTGACTGAGACAGGGCTACACAGCACGGGAGTGCCAGCCCCTGACCTCCACTGCCCAGCCCACTGCTTATCTGCACTAGGTCACTGCCCTTCTCTGTCCCCACCTCCTCCCCAGCACTGCCCTCAAAACTCCAGCATCTGATCTCTCTAGGCTCCTTTGTGTTGGTCTCTGACTGGAAGCTGCCCCCTTCCCTGCTTTTCCTTGGCTTGGACAGCTTCAGGAAGCCCCACCCCCACCCCGAGACCATGACCATGATGCCCTAAGTAAGAGCAAGCAGGACTTCTTTCTGGAGTCTCCCACTAAGGCAGGCAAACTGGAGGACTGGAACCAGCATGCAGAAGAGGCCAACAGAAAGCTTGGAAAACCGTGTGGCCAGCAGGAGACACTATGGCCAGAGTCTGGACTGGCCACAGTCACAGGTAGTATCTTAGTGGCTCCAAGAAATGAGAGTGTACTTCAGAGGCTAGTATTCTTCTTGGTTCTGTCACTTGCTGCCTCCAGCCTTAGCTCTTATACAAGTGTGAGTGTCTGTGTGTGCCTGCGCACATAGATGTGTGCATGTGTGCATGTCTCTGTGTGCATGTACAAGTGTGTGGTATGTGTGTACAAGTATGTGCATATGTGCTTGTGTGTGTATGTCTCTGTGTGCATGTATGTGCATGTGTGTGTACATGTACAGGATCTTATGCATCCCAGGCTGGCTTTTAACTCACTATGTAGCCAGGATGACTTGGAACCTCTGGTTTCTACCTCCACCTCCTAAACGCTCGGATTACAGGTATATGCCACGGTGCTCGATTTATGCAGTGTTGGGAACCAAACCCAGGGCTTCATGCACGCTAAACATTCAGTCTATCAAGTGAGCCCCTGGGTTCCTAAACGGGGATTCAAAAAAACCATCAGGATTTCAGCAAATAAAGAACTAACAGATGCTGTGTTACCCTTGTTCAAGTCTCACAGATTGCTGCTTAGGAAAGAACTCGGGTTGAGGCTGTACTGGGTCTCCCGAGTAAAGTGTGTAGCTTGGGTTGGGCCTGTGAGAAGCCCTGAGGGTCGTCTGTCTTTAGCAGAAGAGAGAAAAGTAGAGGCCGAGGTCACACGGTCTGAGTCAGGGCTGCCCTGTGGCCTTCAGTGAGAACACGGGAAACACCCCACTCCCATGGCTCAGGAAGAGGCACTGTGGACAATGACTGTCAAGAGAGGCAGCTTCCTCCTGTCTAAGGGCAGCTTGATGGCCCCATAGCTGCCTGTGTCCTTCCTGCCCTCTTGCAATGACTTTTCCGTCAACCCCTCTTCAGGCCTGAACTGGCTAGGACCTGTCTAGAAGCTTCCTACCCCACCTTCCAAGTGTTTGTCAAGGCCCTGAGGACTTCCCCCCCAGATTCTCCAGACACAGGCTACTCTACCCCTAAGAATCTCTGACCCATGGGAGTGAGGAGAGCAGGCCTGGGGTAGAGAGCATAGCTAGGGCTCTAGTAGAGGTAGCATGAGGCATTGTTGTCTCGGGGTTCTTCACACAGCCAAGAGGCAGGGAAGAGGGCTTCCTGGAGGAAGAGTGTCCAAGCCAATGCAGATTATCCAGGGAAGATAGCAGGATGGGGGTGGGGCAGGCAACTTGCAGATGCAGAGAGATGCAGGGACCACACAGATGCAGAGAGAACTCACACAGGGCAATCTAGAAGACACCACTACCAAGGCAGAACCTTACTACTGGGGTCAGATACCATGGCATGATTCCAAATCAGTGGTAGCATGTCAGATTTGAAATTAGAAAAGGCACTTAGACACTGGATGCTGTGTGAGTTGCAGAGAAGATTGGGGGAGTGGAGGGTCACAGAGAAGAGGCAGCGCCTGAGGCCTGGGAAGCACAGTGGGCGTGGGAGGAGGGTCCTGCAATGTAGTGTTCAAGCTGTACCCTCTCGTGTCCAGGATGTCAGCTGACTGGGGCTCTCTAGGAGCCTGACCTTGACCTTGCATTCTGGGTCAGGCCTCCTACTTAACACCTAGTGCAGGACCTGGCCTAAGGTGGAGACTCAGTGGATATGTGTGGGTAGATATCAGTGAGTCCAGGTGATCAAATGTGAGTTGTATGCTGGAGTACTCACGAGCAAGGCCAGTGCTGGCGGCGGTGTGACCTGTGCATCTCTGCAGAAGTGAGCACACTTAGTGTGTGGCTTAGAATTTGAAGGACTGTGTGCTTCAGAGGCTGAACTTGACCTTGGTGCTAGCACTCTTTGCCTTTAAACTCAGTCTCTTCACCTGTAAAATGGGTATTCTTGGCAGTGAGCTCCCAGTGAAGGGAGAAATTGTAACCCCTCCGTTATTACTGTTCAAATCTGGAGCCAAGCCAGGGAGCCTTGGGTGAGAGGGCAGACAGCTGGTGGTCTGTCTGGAGCAGCCACCTAGTCTTGACACCCAGCATCCAGCCAGAGGCCACCAGTGCAAGCTCTGCCTAGTCTTAGAACCACCAAGCTGGCTGGGGTTCCCCCTCCCCCACTGTCATTGTCCCAGTTTAGGCTGCAGTACCTGCCCAGCCATTGATAGGCCCTACCACACACTGCTTCAGCACACACAGCATCTGGAGAGGCTTATGCTGCGCATGCCAGTGCACACAGCCAGGCAAGCAGCACAGAGGGCGGTGCCTGTCATGAGCTGGCACAGGCTTAGGGTGTTGGTGCAGGCAACCGTCTGTGAGTGTTACTCCTTGGTAGATGGATTGATGTTTCCCATGGTGTGTGGCCTATGTGTCAGCACTGGGTACACTAAGTCTTGACATCAGCGCCTGGTGTTGTCCATGGAGGGTTCTGTCAGGACAGAAGACTTGTGTCCACGTGGGCCCTGCAGATGTGATGTGTGGACAGGCACAGGTGGGCGTGACAGGCGGAACACTGATGGCCCAGGCAAATCCTGATGGTGGATGGCAAGTTCTTGGGGGTGGGAACCGTACCTACCTCTGTTCATCCTTCTCACTCCCTTTTCTGGTTCTGGGACCAGACTAAAGTTTCTGGGCCATAGGGATGGATGGCCAGGTCCAGCCCAAGTCCTGTGAAGAAGGAGGGGATAGACATCCTATTCAGAATCTGCCCAGGCTGGGGTCTCAGGGTCTGGAGGTGGCAGGCTGGCCTTGAAATTGTGAGAAAGGAGGACAGATGGTGGCCATGTTTGAGGCTTGGAGGAGCAGAGGTCCAGGAACAAGTTCTTGGAACCCTTAGGAGTTCCCAACCCAAATGACCCCGCCTCCTTGCTGGCGTCCCTGGCAGGTGGGTCATGACAGGTGTGCTCTAGTAGGGTGTGCCCTGGCTGGTATGTTCTCACAGGTGTGCCCACCGTCCCCCAACAGGTGTGCCCTGACAGGTGTGCCCTGACAGGAGTTACTCTGGGAGAAGCTGGGTCTCTAGCTCCCCTCTGGCTCCCTGCAGCCTGTGCGCCCATCCCCAACTCAAGAGGCCAGTGCCCTCCTCTCCACCGCTGCCTGTCCCGCCCAAGGCCTTGCCACCCTGGAGAGCTGACCCTGACCCCGGCCGGCCCCCCACGTCCCAGCTCGAGGGGCTCACAAAGAGAGGGGAGGGAAGAGAAAAAATCGCGGAGATTTGTCTTGTGTCGGGCTGACAGCGGAGCGAGTGATTGCCAGGCCCGCTTGGCAGTTTTTAATCATTTTATCTCTGTTCTCGGCTCTCCGGGGAGACAGCCAGTGCTTAGCAGTCTGCTCAGAAAGACCTCGGGGCGCATGGCGCAGCGGCGGCTCCGAGCTCCCATTATTAGCTGTGCTCTTCGGAGCGCGCTGCGATCTCTCCCGGGGGAGCCGGTGAAAAATTAACACGGGCCGGCGGCGCGGGCGCCCGATGTAACTGTAATTACTCCATTGATATTCCTCACACAATAGCGCTGTCATCAGTCATTTACATAAACTTTACTCCGCCAAGGCGGGCGGAGGCGCCTAATCCTATTGGTGCTTCCACCGCATGCATTATACATGGCCGCAGCTCCTAGGTGAGCACGGAGGGGAGGGCGTAATTGGGAAGGAGAATGGGAGAGGAGAGAGAAGGGGAGGAGAGAGAAGGAAATGGGTGGAGAGCTGGGAAGGAGACTGGGTGAGGCCTGGGAGGAGAGGTGGGGAGACAGGAACGGGAAGAAGAGGAAGAGGAGGCGCCGGGGAGGGCCGTGCAGATGAAAATCCATTCCTAGGGAAGGGGCTTGTGTAGGTTGGGGCCCAGTGGGGGCTGGGGTCCCACCTGGGTGACCAGCGCCCTGCAAAACCCAGACCGCCTCCAGGGCTGAGCATCGGTTCCAGCCAGCCGGGCATTCATCTATCCTGAAGCAGGTGAATTCAGTCTCTGGGGATTTGGAGCCAGACCCAACCCCTTCTCTTGGGCCGCCCCGTTCGTTTCCAGCCCACGGGCTGACCCAGGGCCCTTCGGGAATCTGAGACTGAGCTGGATGCTCTTTGGCCGCTAAGGAGTTAAAGCCTCCCTGGAAATTACCCTGTAATGACCTAATTAAAGACTTCGAAGGGCCACGCACTCCTGGGTGAGAGCTAATAACACCCGCCCAGCAGTAATAACCCCAGTGGAGCCCCTGTTATTGCTGTCTCCTCTCCCTCTCCCACCACCCTCCGAACCGCCTCCCCTCACCCTGCCTGTGCAAGCTATGGGGACAAGAGTTAGGGGAGCACAGGGACTGAGCCCCCAGCTGGGGCCAAGGGGAGGAAGCCTGGATAGTCAAATTTCCATAGCTGAATATTTAATGAGGCCTGCTGGTTTATTTGGTTGGCCTGTCGATTTTTATTCTTCTGTCAATAGCTCCTCATATGTGGGGCTGTGGTGATCTTTAGCAGTGCCTCTCCAGGGACGGCTGCCACTAAATGCAATTATGGATTTTATACCTCAATGTGTTTGATATTTCCACTGATCTAATTTGCAGCCTGGTAGTTTATTGTTTGGCATTTTAATGGCGTTCAAATGCTATGGGAAATTTGATTTCTTTTTATAATTCCTCCTTAACACAGTTAATGTGAGTGGCGGGATGGCCCAGATTTTAGAGTCCAATGTATAGAAAGAAGGTGGGAGGGGGGAAGCACATGCTTTGATATACTTAAAGATGTGTCCATTGGAGAAGAACTCGCTTCTGGCTGCGGGTGGCTAGGGCTCAGGCAAAAGCCTACTGGTGGCCTTCTGCTCCAGCTATCCTGAGGTCTGCAGGCCATGTCACAGGACCTCTCCAAGAGGCTCCAGGTCATTGCCCTGCCAAGATCTGAGACAAGGAGGCCAACTTTCCCATTGCCACCAAATGTTGTGAGTTGAATCTCACTGTAAGAATAGCAATAGTGGGTGCTTGTCCTCTGTGAAAGGTCCCTCAGGGGCCTCACCATACTCACTAAATGTGATCTCTTGAGGTCCAGGTCAGAGCATCCTCTCTGCAGTTGCCTGCATCTCCTCTTCCCCCCTTGGCCTCTCAGAGGGATAAATAACAGGCAAGATCAGGGCTGATCAGTGCCCCATGCCTAACTTCCTGGAGGCCAGACCATTGTCCCTTTAGGGTAGTATGAGAGCAAAGAAGGTGCCCTGTACATTCTTAGGACAACATCTCCAAGCTGAGCCACCTGATCTGGTGACAGGTGGCCAGAGGTGGCTCTGTCCTTGGTTAGCAAGCTGGGAGCACTCCTTGGGGGAGGAGATTGCAAGTCATTGTTGGGGAACCACGGAACATCTTCTTAAGAAATGAGAAGCTGGTGGGGGGGGGTCCTCATCCAAGTGGCCTGCCTGGAAATGAACAAGGGGAATGGCAAGATGCAGGTGCACTGTATCTGTCCATCCAAGGTACTAGGGCTCCACAGAGCAGCACAGGCCACGAGGCCTGGGGTCTGAGGAGAGAGCTCTGGTGGGCACAGTCAGGCCTCCAGGGTCTGTGTAAGCTCCTATGAACCAGGAAGTTTTTCCTAGAGCATGGAAAGCCAGAGTCTAGGTCTTTGAGGTTGCAGGATGAACTCCTATGACTCTTTGTGGCACATCCACTGCATGTTGAGCTCTGTGCTTCCAGATCTGTGCACATCTCACCACATTGTCAAGAAAAGCCAGCCACACTGCTATTCCCACTTACAGAGACAAAGTGAGGCTCTCAGAGTTTTGTCACCTGTCTGAAATCACAGCTAAGGGGCAGGACAGGCATTTATAACTGTCTGGGCCCAGGTATGATATGGTCTTTCCAAGACAGCGCATACCTGTGCAAAGACTGATAGCCTTGCCTCTACCTTCCCTTATTCCTCCTCTTCCCCCTCCTCCTTCTCTTCCTCCTCCTTCTCTTCCTCTTCCCTTTCCTCCTCTGACCTTCAATATCCTAGCCAGAGTTTTTGTCCTGGGGTCAGACCCACACCATACACTAACCCTGTGTGTGTGTGTGTGTGTGTGTGTGTGTGTGTGTATGTATGTGTAGCGGGAGGTGGGTGTGGGGATGGAATTCTGTACTCACAGGAACAATCTCTCCATCTTGGAGAATTGTCATGTCACCAACCCTCCCAGGTTTCTCCTGTGTCCACCTAGAATGTGGTCTGATTTCCCCATGTTGCTGCCCACATGCTAACCCCAACTAGTCTACTACCATCTTACACTTGAGTATGATGGCATCAGGACTCTAACTTTGCTTCAGAACAGCTCTTGGGCAAGCATTCTATATGTATTTTTTCATTATTTATTTTTTATTCACATCACATCTCAATTGCAACCTCCTCCTTCCCATCCTCCCAGTCCTGCCCTTACAAACCCCTCCCCCATTACCTCCTCCTCTTCTCCTCAGAGAAGGGGAAGTCCCTCCTTGGGTGCCACCTCACCCTAGGACACCTCCCAGCAGGATCTAACATCTCCTCTCCCTCTGAGACCCAACCAGGTAGTCCAGGAAGGGGAAGGGGACCCAATGGCAGGGCACAGAGTCAGAAGGGGCCCCTGCTCCAGTTGTTAGGAGGCCCACATGAAGACTAAGCTGCACATCTGCTACTAGTGTGTTTGTGGGGTCAGCCCCAGCATGCTCTTTAGGTAGTGGTTCAGTCTCTGTGAACCCCCAGTTTACATATTCTTGATTGTGCCCCATCTCAGATAAGAAACTGAGGTGCAGAGAGGACATGACATATCCCTGTGAGGAAGGAGATTGGGCCACTGAGGCTGATCACATTCTCGGTACAGCTGTCTCACTCCATAGCTCTCTGTATCATGGCATCTGACATGTCAGTGTGGTTCATGTGTCCCCAGCTGGCCGAGGAGGCCAGGCAGGATAGAAGTCGGGTCTGTCCACACACAGTCTCTCACATAACAGGAGTAAACAACCTTAGGCCCCAGGAAGATTCTTGAACACTGTGTGGAGAGAGTGTGTAAGAGCCAGAGAAGCAGGGAGATATGACACAGGCTTGGGAGCCAGAGTTTCTTTGCCCCCAGCCACCCCCATGAAAAAGGGTGCTGTCTGGACACCAGATGATCATGAATGGTAGTTTTTCTTTCTTCCACCTGCCTCAGGAACCCACCACCAGCAGGCAGTACTCCCTCAAGGCCACTGCCCCTGGACCTGTCACTCCTCACACCTCTGTGACAATCTTATACCAAAAAGATGACTTCCATCTTCTGGTTGAGTCAGGCTGACCCCACCTGCCTGGGGCAGCAATGGCAGCTGGTGACAGGCAGGCAACCCTCCCCCTTCTCACCCTGGGTTTAGGTGTTAAGTGGCTGCTCTATCCCCACCCCACCCCCAAACCAGAGTGAAATCAGAGATGAGTATCTGATGTTCCACTTAGGAAAGAAAACAGGATTCCCCCAGCTGCCTACAGTGCTCAGAGGCAGCCTCCAGCCTCCAAGCCTCTGATAAAAATCTCAGCTTGTTTTCCTGGGTCTTGACCTCTGGTATGCACAGCTGGGGAGGGGGTGATTTGCAGGTAGCTGGTCTGCTCTCACTGACATACAAGTCCAGTGAAAGGATGTAGGTTTATGGAGACAGTTGCAGAAGAAACAGGAAGCTCTTGGCTCTGTCTGCCCGGGAGAGGCCAGAGCCACCTATGTGAGCTGAATGGGAGTATGGGGACAATGCAGTAAGGCCAGGACCCATGTGGCCCCCAACGTTGCCATTTTCAGCTGTGTGTTCCTAGACAAGCCAGATACCCTTTCTGAATACTACTTGCTTCTGTGACTGGGGAACATATCCCTGCTCTTGGATTGTTGACAAGACTTAGATGTAACCTATCTATCCCTGGCAGAACAGAGCAAGCAGTTCAATACATCAGTGATTACATATCTCTTTATTATTCAAGCAGAGACACTTGCAGAGCCAAAGAAGATGTTGTTAATCCACATGTGCAGAGCACACCTGTGCACCAGGATGGTCCCTGGCATTGTGGGTCCTAGCTCCTTCTCGGTAAAGGGTTCCTCTGAGATCCACAGGCACGGTAGACCAAGGAGTGTCACGGTAGACCAAGGAGTGTCACGGTAGACCAAGGAGTGTCACGGATGCCTCTTCCTTTGCTTCTGACTTGCTAGGGAAATGGCTCTTGGGGGTGGGGTGGGGGTGGGGAGGGAGTCCCTTGGAGATGATATTTGGGGGTCCCTTATGGAACACTTATTATGTGTCAGGTACTGTGTTGTCATTGGAATGTCACAGTGTCCCTTGGAAGTGGACTCTAGTCCTCTAGAAACTGGGACTTTAAGTGGGTCAAGTGAGAGTGCCCAGGAAGGGTGAAACCATGGCAGAGTCAGGGCTGCAGACTAACCACTGTAAGCTATTACCCCTTCTGTGTCCCAGCAGCTGACAAAGGGCCATCTGGAGGCCAGGTGGGAGTCATCTCATCCTGCCAGGTAACCAAGCCCGTATGTGTCCTCCACACGGCCAGTGTTCTCCCAGGCTGGAGAGTCTCTACCATCAGCTCCACAGCTGTCAGGCTTAAAGAATGAGACAGGGAGAGAAATCCATAAGCCAGTTCTGAAAAACCTGTTTGCTGGCTATTGATCGATCCCCTGGGAAGGCGCCTCTCAGATCCCCATACCCTTCAGCTTCACACTAGAGATGGTGGGAGAGGAAAGGTGGGTTCCCTTGTCTTAACACCCTCCCTTAGGAGGTGCTCCCACCCCTTGGGAAGTCACACTCACCACCAAAGCCTCTGGTGGCTGTCTTTGAGGATCAGCTGTTCCTGGAAATGCTCCTGATCCACTCCACACACACACACACACACACACACACACCACCACCACCACCACCACCACCGCACAAGCCTGCACCCCTGAATGGTGGGATGACCCATGTGAATGTTGAGAGGGGCCCATCACTAAGGCCACATGGAGAATGGCCATTCCCTCCAGCTGACCTAAGGCAGGATCCCTTTCAGCCACTTCCTAGTCGTGGTACTTGGGCTGCTCATCCCCGACCCTCAGCTTCCCGCCCTAGGAACCAGGATCCGTTCATTCCTCTTCTTCACAGAGTGGGAGGCTGGGTGGATGCCAACTTTGTCCCTGGTTGGATCTGCCTGAGTCAGGTGTGAGGTGCGGCTGGAGGCCAGTATGTTTCGCTGGAGTTTCTCTCAAACAAGACAGGTCCTTTCAGCACCAATGTGGAGTTCCTCAGAACCCCTGCCAAGCGCTGACAGGGACAGCGGGCCTGGGGCTCTTCCTGCCATCAGTCTCCCTGCAAAATGGCTGTCTGCTCTCGGCTCCCACCTGGCCCAGCAGCAGCCCCCCGGGGGGGGGGGTATATGCTCATCTGGCTGGCTATGCATGTCTCACTGGAGAGCCCTGTGAAGACCCTCAGAACAGGGAGTAAACCTCCCCAAACCAAGTAGGCAGCTTTCTTCAAACTGCACATGGCCACCAACATATTCCTCAGTATCCCCGCTGGGCCTGTTCTGCACTGTGGAGAGACTCACACCTGAACCACATAGTCAGGGAACACTTAGAATAATAAGGGAGACAGAGAGAGATATCAATATTACCAGATCTAGCTGGTATTATATTAATATTAGCTGCTTTGTGAGGGATGTTCTAGAGCCCAGCAGGGTTCAGGACCATCTCTAACACAGCCCCAGCAGGGAAAGTTTTAACTGAGCTCAGAACTTTAAGCCATGTATGCTTCTGAGAATTTGATTCTGTGAACAGCATCCACTAACACATAGGATGACCCAAAGGGGGTGGGATTCATGAAGTAGAAAATGGTAGCATAGATCCTTAAAGTGGGACGGTGCTGATGATGGGAAGGACAGCAGACCTACCCTCCGCAATCCTTGAGGACACAGGAGTGAAGATGTGGTGCTGCTGTGGAAACTGTTCCCAGGAGACCTCGGACTGGCGCCTGTCCTCAGAGTCCACGGTTAAGCTGTCCGTAGAGTCCAAAGGGCGTGCTGCAGAGGCTATAATGGAGGAGGTAACGATGGATGTCCCCAGGACTCCTGGAGGACATGTTGTGAGGGACACTGATGGGAGGGAGACTTAGGAATGACAACCCCACTGGAGCCCTGGAATAGAAGTGGGTGAAGCAGAGTCGGCTCAGAATCCAGCCATTCACCCCACTGTGATAGAACATACCATTCCAGGACATCGTGAATGATAGGAAGGATATCGGGGTAAAGAAAAGCAGAAAGGTGTGCTGATCCTTCCCATCCTCAGTCATCTACCTGTCCATCCATCTGCCCATCTTCACATCCAACTCCCATTCATCTAACCATACACTCATCCCTACGTAGCCTACCCATCCATTTGTTCTGTCTGTTCATCCTCTCAGCCAGCTTTCATCATCCATCATCCACCTGTCCATCCATCTTCCCATCCATCCATCCAGCTATCCTTTCATCTACCCTCTCATCCATCCACCCATCATCTGCCCATCCATCCACCTTCCATTATCTGCTCATCCACCTACCCACCATCAATCCATCTATCCATGCATCCATCATCTGCCCACCCACCCATCCGTCTTCCCATCCACCCATCCATCCTTTCATCTACCACTCATCCATCCATCTATCCATCCACCCATTTTCTTAGCCATTCATCCACCTACCCAGTGTTTACTGAACTCCCATGGCATACAGATATGTTAGGCAAATGAAAACAACACAATGAGCAAAAAAACTTACAAGCAAAACCTACCAATGTAAGGCCCATGTCCCCAGTAGTTGGTAAGGTATGCCATCTCCTGTGCTGTCAGGGCTGCTTGGCACATCTGTGAGACTTTGGTGCTAGGGTTCATCTTCTGGCAGATGAGCAGGGTCTGGCACTTAGAGACAGCGTTTCCTTGAAATAAACTCTGAGTCTAGTCACCAAATCTTTCTTGAGCTCTCCCGTGCCCAACTCCTCCCCTCAGCTAGGACATAGCAGACAAGCCCTGCCCAGCTCAGACTCATAGATGGAAGGTAAGCTAAGCAAGCAGTTCCTAAATCTGAGGCCACAGTCTGATGGGAACATGGTGTAATGTATACATCGCAGAGCTTTGAAGGCACTCCGTCCAAGTGAACTCATTTTGCTTTATTGGATCAGGGAAGGTTTTTTGTAAGAAAATGTATGTGTGCTAACTCTTTGGGACAAACAGCCTTTAAAAACTCAGCAGCAAAGCCAGGCGTGGTTGCGCACGCCTTTAATCCCAGCACTCGGGAGGCAGAGGCAGGCGGATTTCTGAGTTCGAGGCCAGCCTGGTCTACAAAGCTAGTTCCAGGACAGCCAGGGCTACACAGAAAAACCCTGTCTCAGAAAACCAAACAAACAAGCAAACAAACAAACAAACAAACAAACCACTCAGCAGCAGTAAAGCATGGACCGGCAAGGTGGCTCAGCGGGTAAGAGCGCCCACTGCCAGAGCCTGATGACCCGAGTTCAATCCCAGGAACCGCTAGCAGAAGGAGGACTGACCCTCCCCACGGTTCGCCTCTGACTACTACACTCAAGCTGTGCGCATGCATGTCCAAAACTCACCTACAATAATAATACAGTCAACAAACAAATTTACTGTAAATAGAAATTATTAGCAAAGTATACTGAACAAGGTAAAAGCGCCCTCCCCCACAGGAGACCAGAAATCAGCTCCACACCCAACTCCCTCAACCCCATGCTTTTCTCCCCACAAAGCACTGTGGGAAATGGGTGGGTGACTGTATGTCCTTCTGCAGGCCTGTACCCCACTCTCAGTCTCTGCCGGCCCCCATATTCAACCAGTCCCCTAATGGGCAGTGGTGCTCGCAACCTGACTCTCTGGCCCTCTGCCTGACACTCAGATCAGCCCACTTTGGGGAGTGGATGATGGTTCAGGGTCGCAGAAGTACTGGGTTTGCCCCAGCACTCCCTCCTGTCTGGGAGGCCACGGTGGCCTTTGCCCCTTCCGTCCAGGCTGAATAGTGCCTTGGCCTATGTGTGAGACACACTGTGCCCTTTTGTCCTTTGGAGAATTTTTAGCTCAAGAGCAGCCAAACAAGACAGCCATGATGGCACACACAGCGCCGCAAGGCTGAGACATAACCGTCTGTCTGAGACCAACCTGGCTACATAGCAAGACCCTGACTAAAAAAACTTTAGCAAAATGACAAAGCAGTTCACAGGGCACAGACTTTCTTCCCCGGAGACTTGGCATTTGCCCCTGCCTCCAGTCCTGCTGTCCCCAGGGAGCAGCCATCACTGCCAGCCCCTCCTGCTCTGCTGACCCCAGCAACTCCCTGGGTGAAGGGAAGGGCTGTCCTCCAGCACGTGGACTCCATGCCGTTTGCATTTTTATTTTATTTTTATTTTTTTTAGCACATTGTGAAATTCATAACACCCCATAATGACTTCCTCACAGTCCCGGGTAAAGGGAAGAGGGGAAAAACCTGGAAGAAAAATGAACCACAGCAGGCATGGACTCCATTTGTAACAATATGGAAATTGATTGTTGAGGCGGAGGAATATTTTGTAGTTTGCTTAGCTGTGCTCGGCACTAATAGCCAGGAGCATTAGTGAGCCCAGAGAATGAGTTATAGACACATTAAGGAGGCCTCGAGCCTCCAGGGCCTCCCTTGAAGGCAGGTTCCAGCCTGTGGGTCTGCCCGCCCTGGGTAACCGCCTCCTTCCTGCCCTGGGAGAGCTAGTGCAGGTTCTGCAGCTGAAGAGGCCCGAGCCCTACACGAGGGAAAGGCAGGGGCAAGCTCAGTTTCACATCTTCACCCTCCTTCCTGGGTGCTCTGTTACCTTGGGAGGGGGACTTGGCCTCTCTGATGTCTTCACTGTAAAATGGACAACTTGCCCCTGCCCCCTCCAAGAGAGGCCCTGGAGAGGGATTGGGGATGATCCCTAAGCAAGGAACACACAGATTGGCACTAATCAGTGTGCTGGTTGGATAGAGGAGGGGTAGGCACATAGGTGGCCGCCCGAGCAGCTGAGGATGGCCTGGATCAGGAGCATATTGGGCTGCCAGTTGGAGGGACCAGGGGGGCAACTGGAATCAGGCTGTGGCTGAAAGGATTTCAAACTGGGGTCAGGTGTTAGGCGGAGGGAGGCAGACCGCAATGACTGCTCTTGAACGTTCAGCACCACCCGGAAGGCTTCAGACTCAGCAATTTACGGTTGGTCGTTCAGTCAGATCTGAAGTCTCAGTTCCCAACCCCGTTCATCCAGGACCTGGGCATTCCCCCCATTTTATGTACATCAGCATCTGTCTGCGTACCTTGTGCCCACAGAGGTAGGAAGAGGATGTTGGATCTCCTGAAACTAGAGTTACAAATGTTTGTAAACCTCCATATGAGTGCTGAGAACTGAACTCAGGTCCTCTGCAAGAGCAACCAGGGCTCTTCACCACGGAGCCCCTTCTTCCAGGTCCTTAGGTCAGAACCACATGTGTCTTCCGGCACCCTCTGTTCCTCACCGCTTCCATACTTCCACTTGACCCTTTTACTGCCCCTTATACTGGCCTTTCTCTGTCCCCTTGGCATCCCCATAACCCTGATCTCCATCCTAAGGTTCCAGTAAGGTGTTTAGGATCTGATATTTCATTAATTTTTAATTAATTTATTTATTCACTTTATATCCCAATATAAGCTCCCCTTCCTCCCATAGCCCTCCTCGCACAACTCTTCCTCCCTAGGATCTAATTTGTCACTCCCTAGATTAGTCTTCCATGAGCTCCAGCAACCCTCCAGAGGGATCCACCACCTCTGGGACTGTCCTAGTCACCCCTCCTGCAGTTTCTCCCTGCTCCAGCACACCATGGAGCATGGTTCTCACCGCCACACTGGCGGGATCAGGTTCTCACACTTGAGCAGCCATTGTATCTGCTTCTGCTAGTGCCCAGGCTCTCAGACAGCTAATCCACACTGGGGGGCTGAGAATCCGCAAATCTCCAAGATCTCCAGAGATGCTTGAGCCAGGGAAACTCCCCAGTGACATTGGTCCCAACACACACAGCTTGGTGCTAGTCTCAGACATCTGCTTTGTGCCTATGCTGGGCATTTTTTGCACCTGCTAAAAGCCATGCTCAAAATGGTCCTCTGCCCTATCCCAGCCAGGGGAGCTCCTGCCATCCTTTCCCACATACCCAGAGAGAGGTCAGCAGGAAGTCCCTCTGAGACCATCCCTCTGTACCTGTCATTCCCTACGACTGAGTCCCCTGGGGAGGAGTTAGATACAGATGACTTCAGAAAATGCAACCTTGCTCTGTCAAGTTGGCTCCTGCTTTCAGCATCTTAAGCAAAGGACGTGGGTGCTGAGAGAACAGTTTTAGGGGTACAGCCCCTGACCAACCCTCAGAGTAGCTAGAGGGAGCCAAGGCCAGAGCCAGCCACAGCTCTGACCAGTCAGCTGACAGGTGACAGGGATGGGGCAGCTCTAAGGCACAGCCTGTGTTTTGTTTTAATCATGGTTGAGATGCTGATGTGTCCCTCCCTGGGGACGGTGAGGGGAGGGCCAGCGGTGGAGGCACCTCTGCAAACACCAAGGGAACTCAAGTCAGCCTCACTGGGGTGGGAGGGACAGCAGTCCTGGACCGAGGCCATTCACGATGTCAGGAGGGCACGGGAGAGCCCCGAGAGAATGGATGGCTGCCTCCCTCCATGGCTTCTCTGTTACCCACTTCTCCAGCCAGGCCTCCATCATTCTGAGGACAGCAATGCCAGGTCCCCACAGGAGCCACGCCGGAGCAGCTGGAAGTTGTCGGTCACAGCAAAACTTCCCGTTGCATCCTTTCTGTGGGTGCCCTGGGCAGCTCTCATGGCCAGGGAAACTGCTCACCATACCTATTTTAAACACCAGTGTAATGGTTTATGGCCCATAGAGGGATAATTACGGAGTGCAGAACCCGGCTTTTATGGCCCCTCCTCCCCGGGGCACACTTAGAGAACAGTATGTGTCATGTAGCCAATTTAGATAATGATTCTGATAAAGATAAACGGAATTGTTTATTATAAGTAATTGGGTCCTCCACGGCCCAGACGAAGCAGTGAAGGGAAAGGTTCCTTAGGATATGGGGACCTGAAGACAGGGGCCTAGATGGGGCTCCTTGGTGGAGGAGACAGGCTACCTCTCCCTCCCCCCTCTCTATTTCTCTCCTTCCCTCCCGTCTCTCCCCCTCTCTTCCCTCTCTGACTGAATGGACCCTCCTCCTTCCTGCAGCCTGGGCAGAGGCTGCTCCTGGGCATAAATAAATCATAGGGTTTTCTGTTGAGTCAGCTGGGCGGGGGAGGCACCTGGAAGAAAGGGTAAGAGAAGGGCCCCAGCCTGGCCTGTGGTCCCCATGTGGTGCAGGGACAGCCCCGCCCCCACCCCCCAGTGCTGCAGGCCTTCTCACCAGGCAGCTGGCAGGTGCAAGGGGCTGAGGTCAGCTTAGAACAGAGGCCTCAGGGAGATAGTGGCCCCTACAGGGGGTCTTTGTGAAGGATAAACAGAACGCAGGCCTTGCCTGTCAGCCTGTCCCTCAGCACACACACACACCTGAGACCTTATGCCTTGTAATTATGCCTTTGCCTCAAGGCAGGACCTTGGGAATGCCATCCTTTCACCTGCCTGCCTGACCCCTCTCCCCCAGGTCCTGTCACCTCCTGAGACCTCCCCAGTTCTAGTACTAGACTTGGATTCAGAAATCTGGGAGCTTAGAAATTAGTGTCTCTGACAACAGGATCTGAGTGACAGGGTTTAGGAGGTGAGGACACCCCCAGATCAAGGCCCCCAGCTGGTGTGTCATCACAGACTAGGAGGACTCAGGAAGAGGTAACCTCCAGGCGCAAGTGAAGTATCTCATGATCTAATTTGAGAAAGTACCCCCCCCCACCAAGTTAGAGCCATTAAGACAAAATAAAAACCAAACAAAACTTGAAGCCAGGGGACCTGAGGTGCAAGGGTTGGGGTCGCAGAGGTGGGGCATCCATTGAGGCTCAGGTACCCCTACAGCCAAGACCCTTGAGAAGCGTTCCCAACAACAGAGGCTCTGTAGTCAATCAGACTAGGGTGTAAAGTCCTCATTGGACTGCCCGAGGCTGCGGCTCCCTGGTTTGAAACCCGAACTGGAGGAGCTGCCTGTCAGGGTGCCTGTGATCCCCATGATTGAGAAGGGGTGCGGTGGGGAGGGGGCTCAGGCCTGGGGCAGCCCCTGTGTGGAGTTTCAGGAGCTGAAGGAGGAGGAAGAGGGGGTTTTCTCTTTCTTTCTTCCTTGCATATCTGATGGCAGAGGAGGGAGGGCTTTCTGTTCAAAGGCTCCGTATCAGCCAAGGATTTGTTTGGGGTGCTGTGGAGGGCCGCACCTGGCAGAGCTACTTTCCTACAGGGAAAAGGCAGGGAGTCCAGTGGGGGCAGCCTGAGCCTACATTCTAGGGTGTGTGTCCAGGGGAACGTGGCCATTACACACGCAAGTGCATGCCTGCAGTCTTCTCTCTACATGCCTTCAGGTCAGTCTGTGCAACCACCTGTGTGTACGGAAGGTACAGGACAGGCTGACTCTGGGAAGCCAGTAGGAGAGAGTTCAGATCTGGGCCTGAGGCGGAGCAGGGACTACCTGCCTTCTGTCCTGATATTTGGTCCTTGTCCTCTTCCTCAGAGCCTGTGGGAAAGGGCTGGGGAGGGTGACACTCTGCAGTGGCCTGGGCTGCTGGAGAAACCTGTGGAAGTGTCTGGGCCACTGACAGGACCAGTGCCAGGCAAGGTGGAAAAGGGATAGACACAGAAGCTGTGCAGAGATGGGGTGGGGGCGTCCATTTCAGATTCATCCCCACGCCCAACCCAAACCCCAGCTCTCTGTTACAGTTTTGGAAACATTTTAAACTTAACCTTTCTCTTTTTAGGTAATTGTGAATTCATGCACAGTTGTCAGAATGTACCCTATCTCTACCCCACTTCTCTGACTGCTAACATATGTCAGTGTCATTGTGGATGTGACACCAGCCTAATGCTCCAGTTTTACTTAGTTATGTGACTGTGTGTCTCTGTGTGTATGTGTGTGTTCCAGCATGCACGCACGTGTGTGTACACACACATGCACACATGGGTGTGCAGGGCATGTGTAGGTGAGGGTGTCTCTATGCAATTGATTACACACAGAGCTTATCATGTCCACCTCCACACAAGGCACAGAGCCAGTCCATAGGCACAGGATCCTGCATTTAGTTCTAAGCACCTCCTTCTCCTCTCTCCCCCCCCCCTTTCCTGACCACAGGCCTTTCGATGCTGTTTGTTTTGTGATCATGGTTCTCTTCCATCTTCCAGGCTCCTGTGGTGAGAATGAGGCCATTATGTCACCTCTCAGCTCCACTCCATGCCGCCAGCATCCCATCCTCCCACCCATCCAGGCCTGGCCATTCAGGAACTCTCCGTTGTCTCTCTGTCTCTCTCTCTGTGTCTCTGTCTCTCTCTCTTTGCCTCTCTCTCTCTCTCTCTCTCTCTCTCTCTCTCTGTGTGTGTGTGTGTGTGTGTGTGTGTGTGTGTGTGTGTGTGTGTGTTACTTCTCCTTTATACCTGGGCTCTCTACCTTGGGGTTGGCCCCATCAGTTCAGCCTCTGTGGGTGCCCAAAGCTTGTTCAGATGCAACAAGAGTCACAACCCTGCCTTGCCCCATCTCCCCAACCCCACCATCTAAAGATCAGAACCACTAACTGGGCCTGATGGCACCATAGTGGCTGCATGTTCCTAGTGGCTCAGCTCTGGCGATGCTGTGTGGTTCTGCCATACAGTGCCTGCCTACCCATCCTGACTCTCACGGCCCCTGGTGGCCTCCACCTCAGTTTGATTCCACTGATCCTTAGCCTCTGTCTACTTGAGCTTTTCCTATAGGCAGGAATAACTCAAAAGCACAGATCTTGTCTGCAAAAAAATGTGTCTTAGAGTGTTGGGGTAACAGGCACCCCCATCTAGATTGTGATAGAAGAGCAGGCAGGAAGTAGGTAGTAGGTAGGCAGGTCAGCCTTTGTGCTAGCATAGAATAGGGACAGATCAGGCAAGAGGGAGTGACTGCTTGCTAGTCCCTGTCTGTAAGCTCTTGTCCCAAGTTGGGGGGCGGGGCTATTCCATGACCTATTCTTTTCATCACGAGAATAGACAAGACATAAGTGCCCAGTTCTGGAAGGAAACAGGTAAAACTGCTGTTAGATGCCAGGCTACAAGGATCAGGGCTGGCTGAGGAAGAGGAAGGAGAGAGGGTTGTGGCACCAGTCCTGAGTTCATCTGTCAGCCTGGGTGGGTTCCTGAGCTACATGGCAGGTAGCAATACTAATGTGTCCGAGGCTCTAGAGGGGACAGGAACATGGCAGTGGCAGGAACCCACAAAGAGCCATCTCTCACAGCATGGACAGCTTTGGGAAGGCTCCCATAGATGCCCTAGCCTGAGGCCACAGTCTGTCATCCTAGCTCTGTCCCTCTGTCCTGAGATGGCAACCATGTTACCCCAGGCAGAAGATCCTGAGAGGGCCTGAGGGAATTGGGTAGGAGCACCTGCTGGCAAGGGCAATTTTGTCCCAAGAGGACAGACAGGTTAGACAGGATGCTTGGCCCACCCCACCGACTGAAATCCTGTCTTTGCTCCCCATCCCCTCAACCCAGCCAAGTCCCCCACAAGACAACAGCAAGGCGGTGACATCTGCTCTTTTGCTCACCTAGAACCCAGAACTGTGCTGGGCACCCAGGAGGCAATTGAAAAACCCCTTGGAGCCCACCATGGCGGTATGCAGCTCTGTGAGCTGCAGAGTGAAACCCTGTCTCAAAAAGCTAAGCAAAGGAGAGAAAGTATTTGACGAATGGATGAATAATTTCTGGGTTGTTGTTTTCATTTCATTCATATAATAACAAGTCATCCTTTAGTTATTTCTCTTAATTTGTGTATGTGAACACCTGCACATCATGGTACATGGATAGAGGTGAGAGGGACCAGCCCTCTCCTTACACTGTGTGGGTCCCTAGGATCAAACTCATGATTTGCTGACCTAGCTGCAAGCTTCTTTACCCACAGAGGAAGCTCACTGGCCATAATTTAACTTTTAAAGGTCCCCCCCCCCCCCGTTACGAAGCTGGAGCCTAGGGTTTTGCACAAGCTTGGCCCGCCTTCTCCCACTGAGCTCCTCGCGCCCTGGCTCACTGTTTCAAAGTGCACAGTTCAGTGGGCTCTAGCGAGGTCACGGGTTGGATGCTGCTGTCTCAATGAATGTGAGCAGTGCACAGGAGCCCGTCTCTCTGTGGATGCCCGGTTCTTTCCGGTTCTTTCCTGCTTCATGGTGCACTTCCTCTATGCTGCACCCTCTTTAGGATGCTGCTCCCCACAAGGGTAGGTGGGAGGCTGCAGGGGCAGACAGGCTCTCATGAAGACAGAGGGTAAAGCTGAATCCGGAGTGTCCTCGAAGGAGAAGGGGAAGCAGGATGAGGATGGGAGGCCAGAGAAGGCTGGTGAGTGCCCTGGGAAGCCTTCCATTTTCCTGTTAGCTAACTAATTTCCCCCACCCATACCCCTCACTCCCATCCCACCCCTACCCCCAACTCCCACCCACCCCCTACAAGTGTGCATGCTGTGAGAAAGGAAAGTGGGATGGTGTCAGATTCGCTGCCCTTGCCTGGTCCAGGTTCAGCAGAGACTCTGGTTACGACTTGGATAAAGCAAAAATGGTCAGGATCCTCAGAGGCCTCTCGGGTGGCTCACGGTTTCAGACAGGCAAGGCAGGAATCCCCGGAAGCCCCTGGAGAGATGCTGGTGGGGCTGGTGCTGAGAGAGAACGCTGTGACGAGCTAAGAAGGCCCAGAGAGGATGGCAGCTTGTCTGTCCTCCCTCCTCAGTCCCTGTCTTCTCGGAGGGTCAGTTGCTGTCTCCTCAGATGAGACCAGCACAGTTAGACTTCGAGGCTGCTCAGTTGCAGCAGCTGATCACCACAAGGGGGTGCTGTCTTGGGTGGTTCTACCTATGGAGTGAGCTCCATTTTCAGTGTCACTGATAACCTCTCCCTATGATAAGCATCAAAGATGATTCCAGAAGTTGCTATGTATCCCCTGTGGACACCATGGAGAACACCTAGCCCTCTGACCTTGCTCTCTCATGTGTCCACATAGAGCACCCATCCAGATCAGCTGTCTGCCTTCAGCTGCTGGGAGACAGAGACCCACTCGGGTGTGAGCACTGGCTGGCTCCTGCACCTCTTAGTCCAACTACACGGTGTGAGGCTTGAGTATTTCCTGTGTCATCCTGGGACTTGGAAAACGTAACATGGGCTGAGGAGATAGATGCATGGGCAAACCCCAGAACCCATGTTTAAAAAGAAAGGTGGATGTGGTACCAGGTCTGTACTGGTGATCCCAGCAATGAGGTGGACATAGACTCCCAGGACTCACTGGCCAGCCTGGATATACTGGTACATTCTAGTCCAGATGAGAGATCCATCTCAATAAACAAGATAGACAGCACCTGCACTGCCATCTGGCCTCAGTCACACCTGCAAGCTCACACCTGCCACACACTTCAGCAGGAAGTGGGCAAAGGAAAGGTGCGTAGTGGGAATCAAGCCACAGGACCTTCCAGTTGTGAAGAGAAAAACTTTGGCCACGCATGAAGTGCTGGAGAGTGTTTAATGGAGACATGGGTGAATCCAGTGACGGGGCAGGCACAGTGCACGAGAAAAGGAGGGAGCGTGGCTGCTTTCTGTCCTCAGCAAATAGAACTCAGGGACTCTGTCTTGTTTTCCACGACAGTGGTGCGGTGTGGCTTCTATCCAGGGTCATCTGATTTATATATAGGAGAGACTGCCAACCACAGGACCAGGGTTAGATCAGAACCTGTGGGCTTTAGAACCCATTAGTCTCATAAGGGAGGATGGGAGTGTGTCCTAACTGTAGAGCCCTTGTCTCAACAAGGGTGTGGATGCCCCAGTTCTGCAGCTCCTGGGCCACAGTTTTGGGAGGGTCTTGATTATTTAATCTCGCAGGCAACTGACAAACAGCAAAGAGGACGTGCAGTGGGTTGGCGTGGGCACTCCAGGAGTGGACTGCAAAAGTTAAGTAGGAGGTCATCAGAGCTGGGCATGGTGGTCCACACCTTTAATCCCAGCACTCAGGAGGCAGATCTCTGCCTGGTCTGAAAAGCAAGATGAAGACCGATGTCCACCATGCTCACCTGGCACAGCCCCATGTCTGTGCAGAAGGGGTGTGTTCCTTCGCTTTTCTGACAGGGCTGGCAGTCTAGTGAGTGAGAGGTTCCAAAGAAGAACTAACCAGGAGCCTTGGTCTTCACTTGGAGTATGGGAGGGAGAGTAACAGTGGAATTGGAGAAGACACAAAAGATGACCTGAGGGGCCTGAGGCCAGCCAGCCAAGATGGCAGTCACTAGGTGTAAAAGCAAACGCCCATGGAGACCTGGGTCTGGAAGCCATGGAAGAGCAAGGTAGAGCGAGAAAGACATTGAGATGGGAGGGGCCAGTCCGCAGAGAGTACAGAATGGCAGTCTCAGGGAAGGGAGTAGGGCAGAGTCAAAGCCCTGGCTTCTGCAGCCAGGTGTGGTAGTGGGCAAACAGCTGCCCAGCCCCCTCCCTCAGGGCCCAGGGCACCCCGCCTGCTGACCCCTCTGCCCTCCCTGCCACCTGCCAGCCCCCTCCCTCTGGGTACCAAATCCCTACCCCCTGATTAGATTTGGGAAGAACTAATTAGATATAATTCATTATCCTCAAAAAATGAGATCAGAAATCAGGAGCTCTCCTCAGAAGAAGGTGGCCTCGCCCCTCATCCATCACGCAGCTAAGTAACCAATTTAAAGTCAGGCGGACGTTCGCAGGAGCATTATTACCTTGTCACAAATATTTAGGGGAAGGCCCCCCGAACAAGGCAGCTTTATAAATGGTTTTTATCACATTAGTTCGCAGTCCTTTGTCACCCAGTTTGCTTAAGATAAATGTTGAACAAATAATCGAATTATCAAGCCAAAACCTCCCTAAGTCATTTGCATAAGTTGCAACCAAGGGAGCCAAATCTGGAAAGGCCCTGCCCCTATAAAGGGCTTCTTACTGAGAGCCGGGGGTATCCTGGAAGCATGAGGCATCCTGGGGCGCTGCGTGGTGTAAGTGGTCCAGCTCAGGGTTGAGATACGGCCTGGGAGGACCTGGCTGGGGATTCGAGGCATCTGGACCTGGGCCTGGGGCTGAGCATTTGAGAGCAGGTCTGTAAAGGATCCTTGACTTCACACACACACACATACACACACACACACACACGTGCTTCCCCTCATACACACTCCCCTACACACATATACCCAGAGAGAGACATACAAACACAAATAGCGATTCACATTTCTTTTTCCTCTGTTTGTCTCTGTCTGTCTGTCTGTCTGTCTCTCTCTCTCTCTCTCTCTCTCTCTCTGTTTCTCTCTCCCTCTCCCTCCCCTGTCTGCTGCAACCAGTGCCAAGGCCTTTTGTCTGGCCCCAGAGGGCTCTGTCACAGCTCTGAATGGAACCCCTACCCCTACTGAGCATGACAGCTCCAAGTAACTCCTGCCCCAGGCCTGTCTGGCTTCTCTTCTGCCACCAGCACAGGGCAGGTGGTGAGGAACATCCCAGGCTTGGGTGGAACATATCCAGGGGCACCCGCTGACCCCCCTCCCAGCTGAGCCCAGAAGGCTCCCTCTAGCAGCAGCCTCTAGTGGAGAATGGCAATTTCATGCTGTCCCCCGGAGGTCCTTCTGAGCCCCAGCTGGGCCAGAGCTGGGCTGGCTCCATGGGGACTCACCCTAGCCCGCCTTCACACAGGGCAGGGTATGGCCCAGTCAGCTCCTCTAGATGCAGACACAAGCTCAGCTTTCCAGATGGTTCTAAGGGAAGATATTTATGAAAGCTTCGGCCATTGCCTCAAGAGGAGCAGAGGTGTCTACACTAGTCTAACCATTACCGTGTGTGTGTGTGTGTGTGTGTGTGTGTGTGTGTGTGTGTGTGTGTTGGGGCAGGGTATCTATACTAGCCTTTGAGGTTGCTCTAGGGTTCAGTGTAGCTGTAACTTTGACACCAGCATAAAAATCATGGGGGCAGAGGATGTGGCTCAGTTGGTAAAGTGCTTGCCACACAAGCACAGGGACCTGACTTTGATCCCCAAAACCCAAGTGTGGCAATACAAGCTTGTAGTCCCAGCCCCGGGAAAGCCAAGGCTGGCAGATCCCTGAGGATCAGTGGCCAACTAGTCTTAGTCTAATTGGGAAGTCTCGGGCCAGTGAGAGACTCTTTCAAAAAAGAAAAGGTACGAGAGGCCTGAGGAAGAGCATCCAAAGTTGCAAGGCTTCTACCTACCTACACACACACACACACACACACACACACACGTGCACACAGGCACAGTTATTCACATGTCTCTGCATATACACACACACATCTGGACACATAAACACTGCATACATAAACACACATATAAACATGTCCCTACACACACTCACACACGCGTGAGCGTGCACGCACACACACACACACACATATATACCTGCATACAAATACATACACATGGCTCTGCATACATACATGTCAGCACATACACACACACTCACACATACCTGCACACACATACACTCCTGTGCACATACACACAAAGACAAAGCATCTATAGATAGCATTACAGTTGTTTTGGATGCTTAGAGTCAGGTAGCGTAGAATCCCATCCTATGCTGACAACTGTGAAACTGGGCAAACTGCCTCTCTCTTATTCTCCATTCTCCCTTCTGTAAACTAGGGTGGCAACAATACCAACCTCCAAGCTTCTCTGAGGGATGGCATTTGCAAAACGTTGGCTCCAAGCAAGCCATGGCAAGTGCCATGCCAGAGCCACACATGTCACACACAGGTCAGGGCACTACAGAGGCTGGCATGAACATCTGAGGTTCACTTCATGCATGTGCTTTGCTAGTTAATCCTTTCTTTTATCTCTCTGTGTGTCATGTGTGTGAACATGCGTGTACACGCGCTTGCACGTACAGGCACATGTGGAGGCCAGGGGCCAGCATCAGAGATCTTCTTTAAACACTTCTCTGCCTTGTATTTCAGGACAGAGTCACTGAACCTGGAGCTTGCCATTTGACATAACCAACTGGCCAGCAAACCCCAGGGACCCTCCCGCCTGTCTCCCAGCTCTAGGGATCCTAGCATGAACCACTATGCCCACACAGGCTCCTCATACTTGCACAGTGCTTTACCCACTACCCTGACTTTCTCCATCTTTCAATCCTCTTTCCCAGGGCAGTTCAGGGAGGTAGGACTGCAGCCATAACTGAGCCTGCCGCGGTTCCTGGGGTAATCAAAGGTCTCAAGCATCATCACAAGCAGTGACAGTGAGCTCTGGGGACACACAGGCAGATCACAGAAAGTCAAAGCAGGAGCACCCAATAGTCAAAGATACGCAGAAGGTGTCCCTGCAACAGCAATGTTGACACTGGCAAGAGACAGACACCAAGTCCCCAAGGAAAGGACTGAAAAATTAGCACACCCCAGACAGCCTCTTTGGCTGTATGGGAAGCATCATACCCAGCTACTCATCTCCATGTGTGCAGCCTCTGAGGCTGGGTGACCTGGGAGCCTCTAACACACCCTGCCCCTCCCCCCAGGGGGATAAAGAACTCCTTCTGGGCCAGGTTCTTCAGTGCACCAGTCCAGAGCAGGAGCTGGAACGAGGCAGGCTGATGCCTCCCACAGCTGCTCCAGTGTGGCTGGTAGAAGCTGTCATGGGGAGCATTGAATCTGACCTGAAGCGCATGTTTGCTGTCTATTTATTGGGCAGCGGAGCAGGTTTAATGGGCCAGCCCTGCGGCGGCCTCAGAAGAGCTATGGATGAGGGCGGTCCCTCCTTCCCCAACTGCTTCTGCTCAGCTGGGCCTGCGGAGCCTGGGGCTCTGTCTATTCCCTCCTTCCCCACAGCCAGCCTGTGTGCAGGCTGTGGCCTCCCATTGAGCAGACACCTGGGAATGCAAGGCCCTGGTGGGCAGGGCCAAGCCTTCCCCTCACTGTCCTAGAAGGCCCAGGGATTCCCTCAGGGTACGGTCACAGCAACAGTAGGGGGGTGGGGGGACACGACCTGGCCCAGTGTGACCTCTGCCCCACTAGGGCAGACCAGAGCACCTCTGGGCCAGTGGTCCCTACTGCCCCAGCCACCTCCATCCGTCATCTCCCCACCCTCCAAACAGCTGGTGCTTCCAGGGAAATTACCTAATGAATCAACAATGCCGGGATTGTGGAAGCCCAGCAGCAAGGGGAGGGGCCTCATTCCCAGTACTAGGCCCACAGGGTGCAACACCTGCAGGACACCAGAGCCCTGACCCCCCACCCCCAGGCAGGGCATTATCCCACAGAGGCAAAAAAAAAAAAAAAAAAAAAAATCAGGGCAACCCGGACACTCCTTCAACTCATGCTGTCACCTGACTGCTGTGTGGTGCTTGTACAAATAACTTAACCTCTCTGGGCTTCAGGCCTCACATTTGAGGGAGACTCATGTGTAGGTCTTAGCACGTGCCTGACCAATAGATAACTGACCGAATAACTAGGTCATTATTATCATTATTGTACTGGCCCAGGAAATACTCATACAAATTCCTTGCAAACCTCAGTTTCCTTAGCTGGAGAGGTAGGAGTCTTGTTGCCAGAGGGCAGCCAGGGACTGGCTCCTGCCCTAAGTCCTCTTGGCCTCTGCCCAGTCAAAGCACCGGCAGCCCAGAGACTCTGCAGAACCAGTTCCCTGGCTGGCCTGGTGAGCTCCCACGCCCTCATCTTGGGAAGAGAAGTGTTTGCTCCTAGGGTGGGCATGGGGGCCTGAGGAAGTTTGTGAGACTGGGTTGGGAGCCGGTGGGCGGCCTGTTGGAGCAGGCTCCAACCTGGGCACAGAGGGCTCATTGTTGCTGAGCCCAGCCTGGCTAGGTAGCCGTGAGAATGGCTAACCCTTGCTGAGTTTCACAAGCATGGAAGATGAGGCAGCCTCAGGCCCTGTCCCAGGCTGTGCCACGCCAGCAGTAGGGGGCTTGTGCCCAAAACTCAGGTGGGACTCCACAGACAGACAGAGAAAGCTGCGGCAGACACAGGACTTGCCAGCCAGTGGGACCTTAGTCATGGATATGCCAAGGACCTGAAGGGGTATTGAACTTGGGAGCTAGAAAATCTTCTCCAATCCTGGTCCTTGCTGGGTGATCGGAGGCAAATGGATGACTCAAGGATGGCCCACTCTAAACGTTTCCAGGCATGGGTTCTAATTCCAACTCAGTCATTCTTAACTTTGGGTTACTTTGACTGAGACCGTGAACTCTGTCGGTCTGAATTTCAATATGAATTCTTTATTTCTTACCAAAATGAGGTGAGGCAGGGTGTGCACAGTAGTGTCAGGCCTGTAGGACAGGAGGGGACCGCAAACTTGAGCCACCATGGCTGTCCTCGTTGTTTGCATGGAACCTGCTTACCAGTTGCCCTTGCCCTCTCACTGGGCAGCACCTGGCAGGACACCCCCGCCCCAGGGTGCACACTAGAAAGCAGGCCCTGGCCTTGGCCTTGGTGGTCTTCCCCAAGAAATCATTTCTCCCTAGAGCTGGCCACCCACAGGGCAGGCACAGTAAACCAGGCCTGCGTGGTCGGGGAACCTCCACCCCTTTCAGCCTCCTGAGTGTGGGTATTTTTAGCCAGGCGGGGAGGAGTTGCTGCTCTTATCTCTGTCATATATTTTTGGCACATGTGACTCAGAAAGATCCTCTGCCCTCATTGCACCAGCCACCACACCTACCAAGCCCAGGCCTGAGGTCTGTACCAGGACCTTACCGCCCACGCCTAGCCCCGGAGGAACACCGGGGAGATAGAATGCGTCTCCGGTTACCCCTGGCTCCCACAGCCTGCGGGGCCACCCGTGGCCTAGCCTGTCGGGGGGGCTGCAGGGGTCTCACATCTGTAAAGGCAGTGGTCCCCTCCCCCATGCTCTGTGTCGTTTCCATGGCAATGAACACAAATCCCCAGCCCTTCACAGAGGGACCTTGTTTGTTTTGCCTGCATAACATTGGAGGCCAAGTTACAGCCCCATGCTCCCTCAAGTCCCCTATCCGGTCTAACCCAATGACCTAGAGATCAGATGGACAACCTCATGATTTTTTTTTTGGAGCTGGTGGGCAATATATCCCTTTCCTGAAGAGGCCCTTTATCCCCGCTGAGGCCAAGAGGCAAGAGTAAGAGGTGTGACCTCACGCAGGGTCTCTGCTCCCTTGTCTAAAGGACGGACGGGTCATAACATGGAGACAGCACGTGGCTCTACTCCATGGTTCATAAACAGACAAAAAAGGATGTACAAGGCTTTCACCAAAGTAATTTACCGTCCTCGGCCTCAACGGGTATAAAGGGATCTACCTCACCAGAAGGGTTGACGCACTGAATAACTGACCCCTGCACTGAGCTTGGTGCCAGCAGAGTCCACGAGGTGGGCACTGCCTGCTTCCTGCTCATGTTGAGGATACATGGTCTCCACCATGGCTCCCTGGAGCTGCTAGCCTAGCTGCTGGCCTGCGCCACACACACACACACACACACAAACACACACACACACACACACACACACACACACACACACACACACACCCATAGTCTGAATTGGTGGTGCACCCTAGCATGGCCTACGATGGTTCCTCACCTGTCCCTGCTAGGGCTGGGTTGGTGGGGGCAGGGCTGCCAGCCACACAGTGACATTCTACAGCCCTGCTAAATGCTGCTCCTGACTCTGGTGGCTAAATTGAGTCTCAGTTTCCTTTAAATTAGTATTTATTGCACTAATGCAGTACTGGGTTGTCACAGAGTGTTGGAGATAATACTCACCTTGTGGGAGGGGGGGGGCTCAGTGCCTGCCATCATAGGGGGCGAGACCTGAGGAAGGGGCAGCCTCTTGCTACGAAAACAAAGGCCCCCACCTATGGTGTTGGGCTTCTGAGATGGGTAGCCAAATCTCTGACCTAGACATACTTTCCCCTGGGTGGCATGTATACAACAGGAGGGGAGCCTTTGGGGCACCCCCTCTGGCCTCTCACCAGCCGTGGAGAATTGTTGGCCTTTAAGTAGAACAGGCACCAGCTGCCCCCCCCTCCCAGCAGCCCCTGGGTCGTTTGCTTCCTCAGTGGTGGGGCCAGCCCATGCCAGCCTGGGGCATCTCAGCTGTGTCCCCCTGATGAGCAAGGGGGGCTTGGGCAGTCCCTACAGACTGCACCATTGTCTCCAGGGCAAATGCAAATGGAGACCCAAACACAGAAGGCAGTGTGCAGGAGGCCATGGGCACGCACACACACCTGCCAGGAGATAGAGGTAGGAGAAAGGATGCTGATGCCCAGGCTACCTTCCACGCAGCAGTTGCCTAAGACCCACACCTGCACCTTGAAGCTCTGCTGGTTGGTTGTGGTCTTTATCTTGTCTCACATATTGGAAGTGCTTGATGGGAGACAGAGACTGGTCTTGAACTCAGATCTATCAGGAACATGGCTCCTCTCCTAGAGGCCCAGGTAGAGCCCAGCAACCTCCCAGAGGAAACATTTTCAAAATGTAGCTTTGTTGAAAGGAAAGCATTTAAGGAAAGCCTTGGAGGACAGTGAGTGAGTGGGCCAGGGAGAGTGAAGAGCAGAGGTGGGGTGGGGTGGAGAAGGAGAACAGGGCCAGGTCAGGAACAGTGGGAGCCTGCCTTTGTGTGACTAGAGCCATCCATCCTACAGCCTTTCCAGGAAGGGGCAGGGAAGGCTAAGGGTAAGAGGAGAGGCAAAGAGAACAGGCAGAGGAAATGTCAACAGCAGGAGTCAGAGTCCTGGCAAGAGCGGCAGGAACGGCAGGGACCTATGCCCTTTGTCTCAGTGCCAGTCAAAATACTTTATACATAAAAAAAAATTAATTAATTATTAAAAAGAAGGCAAGCTGAAGCCAGCCTGTGGAGGCTATGCTAAGAAGTTGAGGTTTTCTACCTTGTTTGCTATGAATGAGAGTTGGATCTTCTTCGTGTGTGTGTTTGTGTGTGTGTGTGTGTGTGTGTGTGTGTGTGTGTGTGTCTGTGTGTGTCTGTGTGTGTGTGTGTTCTGTGTATATATGTGAACAGGTACATATGCACATATATGTGAATGCATGTAGAGGCCAGAGGTTGACATCAGCTGTCTGCCTATAACACTCTCCAACTTACATTTTGAGACAGTGTCTCATGAAATTTGGAATCAGCAGATTAGGCTAGGCTGATGGGTCAACGGACCCTGGGAATCCCCATCTCTGCCTCGCAAGCCGGACAGCCTGAGTTTGATCCCCAGAACCCCACATGAAGGTAAATGAAGAGAAAGAACTCTACAAAGCTGTCGTCTGACCTCTGTGTTTACCATTACAGGTGCACACAACCATGCCCAGTGTTTACACAGGCACAGGGACCCCAGCTTAGGGTCTCTCTCTCTCTCTCTCTCTCTCTCTCTCTCTCTCTCTATCATACACACACACACACACACACACACACACACACACACAGGGTTTCTCTGCATAGCTCTGCCTGTCCTGAAAATCACAATGTAGACCAGGCTTGAACTCTGAGAACCACCTGCCTGTGCTGGGGTTAAAAGTGTATGCTGCCACACACAGCCCAGCTTAGGCTTTTAGGCACTGCTCCTCCAGAGCCATCTCCCTAGCCTCCAGCTGGATCTCACTCCGAAAGAACTGGAGATGGCAGAAAGAGCTGAGCTTAAGGAGGCAGTGGAGGACCTGGGACTTTACTCATGGAAAGTACACAGTGGCCGTTTCCTCCTTTATACTTCCTTTAAAAATTTCTTCTTATAACCATTTATTTCTGCAAAGCAGAAATTAAACAAAATGAGACCATCTCCCATTTTCCCATCTCTCCCTTAGAAGTCAGATGATCAAGGTGAAGTTCCAAATCCTTGTTCCTACCTTCTTTCCTTCTTTCCTTCTCTTTCTTTCTTTCTTTCTTTCTTTCTTTCTTTCTTTCTTTCTTTCTTTCTTTCTTTCTTTCCTTCCTTCCTTCCTTCCTTCCTTCTTTCCTTCTCTTTCTTTCTTTCTTTCTTTCTTTCTTTCTTTCTTTCTTTCTTTCTTTCTTTCTTTCTTCCTTCCTTTCTTCCTTCTTCTGTGTGTGGCATGGGTGTGAGTATGTGTGTTCTCATGTGTAGGAAAACACAGGTACAGGTGCACATGTGTGTGCCCACATGTGGGGCCAGAGGCTGAAATCAGGTTTTCTCAATCACTCTCCACATTAATGTACTGAGACAGAGCCTCATACAAAAACCAGAACTTGATGCTTTGAGCTCAACTGGCTAGCTGGCTTGCCCCGAGAATCCTGTGTCTGCCTCCAGAGTGCTGGGATTAAAGATGGCTGTCATGTTTTCATGGGTTCTTTGGGCCTTACACTTGTGAAGCAAATTCTTTATCCACTGAGCTCCATGAACACGTTTCTTAGGAGCATGTTCAAAGATCCAGTGAACTGTCCATTTCATGGGACCCGTATCTTTGCCATCCTCTTGCTTGTCCTGTTAAGTAAAATGCTGAGGACTGTTGCCCATGTCACTGCACACAGATTAACCTGTATTGGCAGGGACAGCCCTCCAGGGAATGGGTAGGCCTTGATTTATTAACCATTTCCCTGCCAGGGCCTTGCTGTCACACCCCCTGTATCAGCGGGCATCCTGGTGCATCTGTCATTGTGCACATATGCTAACTGACAGGAGATGGGGTATGAACACCCGGGCTGTGCTGCCCTGAGGCACCCGCAGAGAAGCAGAGGAGGTGGGGCAGTGAGTGAGTAACTGCAGGACAGCCTTCAGGAGCCTGTGCGCCCCGAGAACAGCCTAGCTGGGTCACATGACTTTGAGCAAGAGACTCAGTTGTACCCTCTGTGAGATGGTGTCATGGTCATAGAGTTGACTAGAGGAGCTGCCAGTGCTGTAGAAATAAAAGCAGAGCTTTAGGGGCTTTGGGAATTGAAGTGACAACAGAAACCACAAGCGGCTCTTTGGCATTTAGGAAGAGGGGACTGTGCTTCCGGCACCTCAGGAGGCTCAGGCTAGGAACCTGCAACCGGGAGGGACAGGCTCTGCAGTTTCCAGTTCCCAGTAGAAAGGGATGGCTCATGGGGCCGGTGAGATGGCCAGAAGGAAAAGGCACTCGTCATGCAAGGCTGGAGGCCTGAGTTCAACCCCCAGATCCCAGTATAAAGGGGAATGGAGAGGACTGACTCCACAAAGTTATCCTCTGACCACCACATGGCATGCTCTCCTCTCTGTCTCTCTGTCTCTGCCTGTCTCTCTCTCTGTCTCTGTCTCTCCCTCTGTGTGTGTGTGCATGTGTGTGTCTGTGTGTCACATTTTAAATGAAAGAAAGGAAACAAGCTGAAAGAAAGTGGTCAATGGCTGAGAAGGTGTGAGCTTTGTCCTGTCCCTTGTCCCCTGCCTGTTTCACAGCAGCTGTGTCTGAGTAGGCCCTGCCTTGGGAACACGAGGGATGTTTCCATTTGGGTCCTGGTTTGTGGCAAAGTGAGAGGCTGAAGCTGGGTCCTTGGGCAAGGAGGTGCAGGTGGGGACACAGTGCCCGTGAGAGCTCCCAGGCCAGGGGAAGATGGAAGAAGAGACACCAGGAAGTACCATAATGACCGTGGCTTGGGACAGAGACTTTTCCTAGGACAGTGGAGGTCCCTGAGATCTGCAAGGACCTTGGCAGGGGTCTCTATGGGTGGT
The DNA here is from genome assembly GCA_902729485.2 of Mus minutoides. Classification (NCBI taxonomy): domain Eukaryota; kingdom Metazoa; phylum Chordata; class Mammalia; order Rodentia; family Muridae; genus Mus; species Mus minutoides. The sequence continues at coordinate 932,529 of LR753382.1, read as the reverse complement.
GATAGTAACTGAGGCAGATTTGGAGGGGATGCTGGATCCCCCTCCGTATCTGTGTTGAGAATTCAGCACCCCACAGTCTCACTGCAATTTTACCATCTAGTGCCGCAGAAGCAGGTTCAAAGCTCTGAGAAATAAAGGGGAAACTGAGGCCCTGGATGAGTACCAGAGGCCCAAGCCACAAAGCTAAATAGCAGCACACCTTCCAGATCCCAGAAAGGCTACCAACCACCTCATCCTGCTGTCCCCACTTTTATACCTTGGTGAATCGCCCCCACCCCCACCCTGTGGTGCTGAACTAGGATGGGTATAAGATAACCACCAGGGAGTAGCCTCCCTTGCTCAGGGCTGAGAAAATGTCCTGCACAACTCTCTTTGGTGTAGCCATCTGCAGGTTTTATAAGACACAGGTGTCCATCAACCTTGTGGGCCATTAAGAAATGCACTCAAAGACTGCAGCAGGCATGGAGTCTAGCCTGGGCTAGGCTACCCGGGGTGTGAGGCAGCGAGGTGGACTGAAGACAGGGAGGGTGTGGCTTGTGAAGCTGGACAAGTGTAAGGCATGCCAGGAAGGCAGCCCAGTAGAAATGCAGGACCATGGTGAGGGGAGCTCAGGGGACAGAGGAGGACATCAGCTGAGGGTTCCCCATGGTGTTTATGAGGGGAGCAGACTTGGAGAAGCCTGAAGGAGGACCCATCAGTTCCAAAGCAGAGGGGGATGATGTAAGAAGTGGGGATAGGGTCAGCGGCAAGTCGGAGGTCCTGCTTGGTCTTGGGTATGAGTGGTTCAACAGTGATGAGCCAGTAGCCATGTCTGGTCATTACTGGAACACCCAAGACTCATTCTCTTAAGATCAGTTTCCTTCAGGACTGTGGTGTGTGTGTGTGTGTGTGTGTGTGTGTGTGTGTGCATGTGCGGGCATGTCCACTGACCAACTGCTCAGATGTGTCTCCTACCAGGGTTTTTTGTGTCCCTCTGTATGTGCCTGTGTCTCTTAGTGCAAGTAGATGGTATTCTAGTGGCTTCATTCATGTAGGTGTGCCTCTGCGTGTGGGAGTGTTCACAGTCAGACTGATGTTACGGGGAGGTTCCTGTGAGACCATGAGGCTCTAGGACAGGGCCATACCTGTTTATTTCTACAGCAGGGAAGAAAAGGCTTCCCTGTACTGTTATACCTAAAGTCTTTCTGTGTCCAGCAATTTGCTTCTCTGTTCCTGATCTCTAGGTGACCCTGAAGTGTCCCAAGCTGCAGCGGGACAGAAGCCTTAGTGGCCATAGTAAAGGTGAGAGGTCAGGTGAGAGCTAAGACGTCTTCAGAGGGAGCTAAGAACAGGCTGTGCAGAGATCTGTGATAGCTGGGACAGGGCCTGCCTAAATGGTGGCCAGACCCCCAGATCTACCTTGTGGTCTGACCTGGCAGTTTTCCTGACCAGGCAGGTCCTAACCCCTACCAGAACTATCTTAGCAAGATATGGGTGACTCATACCTGTAATCCCAGCACTCTGGAGGCAGACGCAGGAAGATCTCTAAGAGTTCAGGTCCAATTAGGCTATATAGGGAGTTCCAATCCACCAAGGGCTACATAGTGAGACCCTGCCAATAGGTAAATGAATAAACAAAATAGAACTCAAAGTATCTCTAAGCCACCCCTGACTCTGGGCTACAAACTACCCCCGAAGCCTCCCAGACGGCTGACACACATGTATACATGTGCGTACAGACACTGTCTATGAATGTGTGAACATGCTTGGAGCTGTGCTGTCACTGGCCGTTCACACGTGCAGCACTTCTTGGTTCAGTGTCCTGTGTCAAAGTGTGGGGGTCCATGTGCACAGCATGTGTGCATAGGGTGGGGCACCCTGAGATTTGCAGGCATGTGTAGATGCAGACACATCTAAACAGTGGCCACATACCAGAAGCCGAAAAGCTATAGACAGACATGAGCCTAGTATGCATGCATGTGTGCTTTGGCAAGCAGATGTATGCAGGAGGAGAGGGCGCAGAGACTACATATATGTACACACATTGTACTGGTGTTCCAGTAGCAGTGTCCGCATTGGGAATGCTCCCATGGTGTGGGAATGGGTGTAAGCCAGAGAAATGAGATGTTGTGTGCACCAACTGACCGCCCTAGGCAAAGGACTTGTCATACATGTGTGGTCACAGACATGCACACGCTCATGAGTTTGGGGCACCTGAGGAGGCAGACTGGGGGGCCAGAGCAGCCTCTGGGCATAGGCTCCCTACCATCCTCCTCAAGGAATTCAGTCTCACCTCAGCAAACTAGTTCTGCCTGACCACGGCCACAGAGCCACGAGCTGGGGGAGGGGCCACTCGGAAGTTGGCCATAAATTTCTTGAGATGCTTTAATTTTTTAAAAGCCCCATGTAGATGCTTTGCATTGCGAAAACCCACAAATATCGAGTAAATGAGGTGTGCCGACAGAAGGCCTGGCTGGGCCTGCAGCTCTCCCTTGCCCGCCCAGCAGCTGGGCCCAAGCTCAGCTGGGGCCCCTGGCCTGGCCAGCCCAGGGCCGAGGGGCCCATCTTTGCTCTGAGTAGAGCTCAGACTGCTGAGTGCCTGGGTAAATAGTCGCCACAGTAATCGCAGCCTGATTCCAACTAATTAAATCCTGCGCCAAGAACCCACTCCAGCAGAATCCCGTGAGGCCACGAAAACACAGACACCCCAGACGGGCTTTGCTCAGGGTCGGGCCCGCTGCTCTAATCCTGTATCTTTTGAAAGATAGGCGCGTCCTGGGATGAGGGGTCAGCAGACTGCCCTGAGCAGAGCGGTGGAATTTTTCAATAACCAGCAGCTGGGTCACCAGGCACACAAAGGCTGTGTAATATCCTGTGAGCTTACTCCGGTAGAAGAGCCAGCTCCCTCCAGGCCCGGGGCAGCCGCCCCCCCGCCGCCCAGGCCCCCAGCGGCCAGTGACAGGCCACGGGGCCAGGCCTCCCCTCCCTGCCTGCAGAAAGGCAAGAGTACTGAGGTCGACTGCCCTGCCACCCCTCCCTCCTGGACTACGGCTTCCGAGAAGATTCATCCTCCTTATTAAAAACCAGCTTTGATGCTTCCAGACCCCAGCTGTGGTTATGGCAGAGCCTGCCTGGGCCAGGACTGGGGGGACCAGACCCCTTACAAGGGCAGTGCATGGCCCTCACACAGGGAGACGACTCAGTGCAGGGCAGTTCCCAGGGGGCCTGGGCCTCTAGGAAGATCCTAGCAGGACCAGGTACTGGCTGTTGACCTTGACTGAGAGACTCAGTTGTACCCTCTGTGAAATGGGACCATCAGCCATTGTGAGGTAATGTGACATTAGATGGGGCCTAGGGACTCTGCCCTCTGCCTCAGTCTCTTCCATATTGAGGCTCTTGAGGGAAAACCAGGTTTGTGCCCCAGGGGCTCTCACACTGTAAAGGGCTGTCCATGCTGGGAACCCCACCGCACATATGCGAGTGATTAGACGCTGCAGAGATCCGGTTTATTTTATTTTATTTTATTTTTTTCCCAAAGAAACAATAGTTGCCCCCTCTCTGGAGTCTGGAATGCTTTCCACCCAAGGTCTGGGACCCCTCATTTAAATTGGCTGCGAAGGGACAGGCGCTGTGGCCAGGGGAGGAGGTTGTTAGGGATGGAAAGCCAGGGGCCCAGGAATTTACAATCCGTTACTTGAGAGGTGTCCTGCCTCCCCCTCACCCCACCCAGGCCTTAGCAGGCACAGCATGTGCTGTAAAGATGTCACACTGGGTAGGGGCACTGAGGAGCCGTCCAGAGCCTGGCCTCAGGGAGAGGATGTGTTCCCTAGGCTGCACATGTCCCCGCTAGGGAAGTCTCATGAGAGCCCTGGTAAGTGGGGGCATCCCTCCCCACGGCCCGGTGCTTCTGAGGTCCACAAGCCCAATGCACCTTGGTGAAACTGGGCATCTCTAGCTGCTGGCCTCTGCTGCCTGGTGCTGGGACTTGACACATGCATGAGTCAGGGGCTCTTTGTTCTTCCCCCACAGTGTGCCCACCTCACTGCTCCTTCTCTCCCTCCTCCTCCTAGCATGAGTATGTACATTCGTGCATGTATGTGCATGTGCTTGTGTGTGCCTATGAATGCCAAAAGAGGGTGCTAGCTCGCCTGGAGCTGAAGGTCAAGGCAATTGTGAGCTACTTAACACGGGTGTCAGGAACCAAATTCCAGTCCTCAGCATAGCCCCTCTCCAGCCTGCCTCGCGGCTTCTGTGGGGCACTGTACTGTAGCTCTTGGGGTTTGGCCCAGACATACTGCCTCTCTGAGCCTTGGTTAGTCCCTTGCCTTCTGCAGTGGAAGTGAGATACCCAGGCTCTGGGCAGGAGGTGGGAGCGGAGCTGAGCGGGTGTGGAGCCATGGTGTGTATTAGGATCCTCGCCACCAACGCAGGGGAGAACTCGCAGAGTGCACTGGGGAGCCACCAGCAGAGGGAGACGGGGCACCTGACACTGCAGGCCTGGGAACTTGGAGAGGTGGGGGCAGCTCACACTAAGGAGGAGGATCAGACCTGGGAGCCCTGTGAGAAGGAGGTGATGGACAGGTGTGATGGGAGGGGGCTTCCTGAGTCCT
>LR753382.1:887940-925440 GCA_902729485.2 Mus minutoides | reverse complement strand
ATTTAAAGGCCATTACTATGCTAATGCAGCCGGGCGGGCGGTGATTAAGCGGCTCGAGCGGGCAGCGGGCGGCTGGGGCGGGGCGTGGGGCGATCAGTTACCCACTAAACGGACCAACAGGAGAGGGGTGTCCCCAGGAGTGGCCTTGTTTGCCCTGCCCAGCAGGGGCATCAGGCTTAACCTGCGATAGCCACCCCCAGCCTTCAGGAGAGCCCACCGGCTTTTGAGAGGTCTAACCCTCATTCATGCCTACAAGCCTGTAGCCCACCCACTCCTGTGCCCACGTCTCAGAATCCTGTTGAGGGGGTCATCTTGAAGACTTGTTCTACCCACCAACTATAACTGTGTCACCTCAAAAAGGCATACCAAGAGCAACCCTCAGGCTCCCATATCTCTGGCACCTCTTTCTTTCCCATCCCTCCCTAACCACCTTCTCAGCCCAGAGAACAGTGTGGTGCCAGTCTCTAGGCTAGCCTGGGTCAGGCCCTGGCTTGTATGGAGAAAGGGACCCTACCTTTCTAGAGGTGATCCTGGGACCTTTGAAAGAAGACTTCCTGCGTGGCTAAGAGCTCCAGGCGAGACAGGTTTCATCACTGTGGCATTTGGTAGGATCTTGATAAATGTTAAGAGAAGCAACCAGACTCGCCTGTGGAGAAAAGAGCTGTTCAACTCTATGCCTTCAGGGCCCTTTGGAGAGCCTCAGACCTACTCAGTAAGGGACCAGACTCCGAAACAAGTCACAGGAATCTGGGGTGTGGACCAAGAAAAGGAAGTAGTGCTGTGTCCCCAAAGGACAAGAAGTCACTCACGTAGGTTCTGGGGACACTTGCAGTCTACATAAGATACCCCAAACTCCGTCTTGACCCCACGTCTTGGTCCCTGGGTGAGTGTTTTCATTGGCTGCCTGGTAAGATCTGTGAAAACAAACGTCAGTGATTTAGTTGGCAGCATTGAGAAACACCCTCCTGAGCCTAGGGGAGATTTACCTTGGTAAATAAAAAAAAGTCAGTATGAAGTACAGCTGCCGGCAGGGAGGCTGAGCGGGTTTAATGTGTCGCCCTGGCCTGGCCGTCAGCAAGGCTCGAGGTGGGCGCAAACCCTGTGGCAGAGCTGGTACTCTTTTAAAACATCGGTGAAAAGAAATCATTTATCTCAATAAAAATAATTTTAGTAAAGCAAAACAATGAAAGGGGGAAGTTATAAATTATTTAACCATACTAGAAAGAAAATTGATCAAAAAATTAAATTGCCTTAATGGAGTTTCTTCTAGGACATGCTTGCTCAAAGGAAGTTTCTCAATGTTGATAAAGCCTAATTAAACCCTGCTACAGTTTACATACAAAGAAGGCAAAATCTTTAGGGTGAGAATGGTGGACCACAATGCCAGTTTGGGGCAGTGCTCTATCCCACAGTGGTGTCTGGACCCCTTCCTTTGTATGCCTTGCTGCTGTTCCTTCTACTTAGGACAGACAGCCTGTGGCTGGGACCTGGATTCTATTCCCATTCAGTCCTTGTCACCGGGCACAGCAATTGGCCATTGGTAAACACCTCACATTGCCGTGAAAGGTTGGGTTGGATGAATAGGCAGAGTCTGGATGGCTGGGGTGATGGGCAGGTATGGAGTTAACTGGATGGATGGATGGATGGATGGATGGTGGATGGGTGGATGGATGGTAGATAGATGGACTAATAGGTGAATGGGTGGATAAATGATGGGTGGATGAATGCATGGATGGATAGATAGGTAGATGGATGAATGATGGATGCACACATGGCAAGACTGACTTATGGATGGATTATGGATAAAGGTGGATGGATGGGAAGATGGGTAGGTGAATGGGAGAGAGGATGGATGCATAGCTTGTGAGGTAACTGTTTGAGTGGCTGCATGTGTCGTTGCATGGGACAAAAGGATATGCTTTACCTTCAGCTCTTGCGTGTTGGGCCTGGGGCCTTGCTCTCTGACATTTGTTCTTACCAACCTGCTCCAATCTATTGCACTGTCTCCTCAGCCTTACAGATAGCCTGTGTATTCCTTATTCATGCCTTTGCTTCTCCGGCGGCTCCCTCCTGGTATGACCTCTCTGCTTGTCTGTCTCTACATAGACTGCAACTCTCAAGTCAGCCCCTCTATGCCTGTAGAGGTCAGCAGACAACTTTGTGGAGTTGGCCTCCTCCTTCCATCCTTATGTCAGTTCCAGGGATTGAACTCAGGTCCTCAAATTGTGCAGCAAGCACCTTTACCCAGTACACCATCTTGCCTTTCCTCTTCTGAAATACTTCTTTAAATATCTGAGACAGGAACTCACTGTGTGGCACTGGCTAACCCGGAACCCACTTTGTAGCCAGGCTGGCTTTGAACTTGAGGTAATCCTCAATTACAGATGAGGGTCACCATCCCCAGCTCCCCCAAGGTCTTTGAAGCAACAAACAGGTGTTCCCTGCTGCCAGCCAGCGCTGCCTTATACCTGACTGTGTATATACCTCCTCGGGTTCTGCCGTAATCCCACAGCCCTTCCTGGACACATGGCTCTGGACCCAGCCCACTTTGGCCATGTAGGACCCCAAGACAAAGCTGGTGGCTCTACATCTCCTCTTCCCCCAGGCTATGGGGACCATGCAGCCCTTCATGTCCTTAGCACCTGCAGTCTAGGTCTATGGACCTGGCTACTCTGAACTTACAGTGAGACAAAGTTATCACTAGGTGGGCAAGAGGAAAGCCACCAAGGGCTTCTAGAACAAGGACCCCACAGTAAGGCCAGGAGAGCAGCAGCCTGGTGCCTTTTCTAACCATTTCCCTCTTCTGTAATGAGGTCGTGCCTCTAGTTAGAGGAACAATCCGTGCGCAAAGAATGCTTGGAGCCCGGCCTGTAGGAAACACTCAGTAAATCTTAGAGTGTGGTAGTAACAGTACTAAGGTCTGCTGGATCCAGAGGCAGGAGCTGGCGACCTTAGTGAAGGTGGGGGAGGGGAAGGGACCTGGCTCTGTTCCTAGGGCTGGGGTGCACAGCAGGAGGAAAGGAAGGGGCAGTCCAAAGCCTGTCTCACAGGCACTCATCAGTGTGGTGAGTGAGGGCAAGCCTGTCTATGTAGTTTAGGATAAACTATTGATCTCCCTGTCGCTACCTCCCAAGAGATGGGATTGTGATCATGTGCTACTATGCCTGCCTTTACGTGGTGCTGGGGATCAAACCCAGGGCTTCTTGTATGCAAGAAGGCAAACTCTCTATCACCCAAGTCACACTAGTCCTGGCGACCCAGAGAAGAACCTATAGCCATGCTTTTCAAACAATGACAAAGCCCTTAGCCTGGTTCCTCACATCCTGGGGCTCTTCTGCCTGGACCAGCATCCTGAGGTGGACCACAGGGCTTTGAGGGAAGGTTCTCAGATGGAGAGGGGCAGGCAATGACCCACTTTCCCTCTGTCCTGGACCTTGTCTGTCCCTGACTATTGCCCAGGAAGGTGTGGTTTCAGAGCAGTGTCCACCCCACTCCGTGATATGTTCCTCTGAAGATGGGAAACAACAAGCTGTCAGGTGGGAGGCCACATGGTACAAGCTCATTCTGTAGGACTACATGGGGTGCCCATGTGTGTGAATGTATGTTTGTGCTCATGTCCATAACTCTGTCTGTCTAAGCTTCCCCAGAGCTTCAGGTGGCAGGTGCTGGCTGCCCTGGACACATCCTGTCCAGAGCCGAGGCCCCAGTCCCTCCTGCATCTCAGCTTTCCTTTCTAATGGCTTCTCCTCACCACTCTTGAGAGGCTCAGACCCTGCCAGTTCTCTGGCATTCTCCCCTTCAGAAGGTTCCTACTTTAGGACGCCTTCACTGATCGCTCCTAGCAGGAGCTAGCCTCACCTTTGCCTAGGTTACTCAGCTGACGCCCCCCCCCCAAGACTGTCTGCCTCTCATCCATCATACACGGCTGCCAGAGAGAGCCAGTTAAGATACCAGCCCAGGGGGCCAAAGAGATGGCTTAATGGGTAAAGGTGATTTCTACCAAGACAGTGATCTGAGTTCAATTCCCAGAACTCACATGGTAGAAGGGGAAAACTGACTCAGACAGTTGTCGCTCCTCCCTCCCAACCCTCCCTCCACCATACAAACTATTAAATAAATGTCTTTTTAAACAAACCTTTTAGTGGAGCAGTGGTGGCACATGCCTTTAATCCCAGCACTTGGGAGGCAGAGGCAGGTGGATTTCTGCGTTCGAGGCCAGCCTGGTCTACAGAGTGAGTTCCAGGACAGCCAGGGCTACACAGAGAAGCCCTGTCTCAAAAAACCAAAACAACCAAAAACTTAATTGCTACTCATTAGCTCAAAGCCTTCCCAGGTCACATAATCAGCCCTCCCCAAGTTCTGCTTACACCTGGGTCCTTCCCCCCAACTCACCTGCTCCAGCCACAGTGCCCTGTGTCACTTCCTGGCACCCCCTGTGCACTCTGACCTCGGGGCCTTTACAGTGCTGTTCCCACAGCTGGATCCCCTTCCCTAGATGCCATGATGTGTAGAGCAGTCTCTGACTGCTCTCTAAAACTGCAGCCCTCTGGACTCTCCGTTACCGCCTGTGTTACCTTATGGTCTCCTTCTGTACCTAGTGTATGTGATGGTCTGTTTGCTCAGATAGACGCACTGTTCTCACCTTAGAATGTCCCCTCTGATGTGAGAATGGATGTTGAGGTGGGACCTGGGAGGGCTGTCCCTTCCGCTCCCAGATCCTGCCCCATTCAGTGCCTGACATGGAAAAGGTACCAGCGTCTGTGGAATCTCTGAATGTGTGCAGACACTACTTCAGACTCCAAGCTAGACTGGTCCCTGCCTGCCTGCCTGTGGCGTGTGACCTCCAGCCCTGGCTAGGGCCTCCCCACTGTGCCCCGGAGGTGGATCAAAGAGCTAAGAGAAGCCCCCGGGGCCGCCCTCATGCAGGCTGGGCAGGCGGCGGGTCAGCAAGGCCCTGCCAAGCCCTGGCAGGCCAGGAGGTACCACAACCAGCAGCCAGCAAGCATGGCCAGCCACGCAGCACATTCCAGCCGCCTGATTGACACGCACTCCGGGCCTGCCTGCGGCTCCTGCCGCATCAAAGCAGATGTTTGCAGCTGGTTTGAGTTGGATCCCATCAACAGGCCCCTTTTTGTCTCCAAATAAAAAACAGCTAAGCCCGGAATGATAAGGATGCGCAGGCACATGGGGGAGATGTCAGTAAGTCGCTGTGATGGGCTGACTCTACAATCCCTGCCACCCCTACTGTCCAGGGCCCTGGCCCCAGGCTCAGGAGACCTGCCCCTCACCCCTGCATCTACCTCATAGGGTACCACAGCCTCCATTGTAAGAAGCTCACACCACACCACACCACACCATACCACAAGAAGTAGGAGAAGAGGATACCATACCTACTACATGGGCATCCAGCCTCCATTTTCTAACAGGGAACCAGGGCCTCAGGTCCCCAAATCAGGAAGCTAGCAGAGCAGAGCTGGGATTCAAAACCATTCCTGTCACCCCCCAGAACCAACTTCCTAAGCCTGTGCTGTCCCTACCCCTAGGAGCCTCCTGACATTGTTCCCCTCATTTGGCCATCCCACCTTCCTGTGGTGAACACAACCTGGCAGATCACCTGCCACACTGTGGCCATCTCTGTGGGACTAGGCAGCCTGGCTCTGTGCGCAGACATCCTCAGAGCTGGTTTCCAGGACAATGATGGAAGAAGCCAAGGAGGTCGAGTGGTGAGCACAGAGAGCCACCAGGCCAGTGGCACCCATTCCTGGTCTCCAGTGGGTGACGAGTCCAGCAGTGGTGTCCAGGAGCTCTGGGGTTTACCTACGGGTGGGCTCATAGGAAGCATCTGCCTCAGCCACCCTGGTCCAGCTAAGGTGACATTCTGGCAGACCTCTAGACAAAGAAAGACAGGCAAATCGACTTGTAAGTCGCAGAGGGGGCCAGAGAGAACAATTCTGTTTGTCTTGTTAGTTAGGCAGGGTTTTTTTTTTGTTTTTAATTTTCTGTTTTGTTTTTTTGAGACAGGGTTTCTCTGTGTAGCCCTGGTTGTCCTGGAACTCACTTTGTAGACCAGACTGGCCTCTAACTCAGAGATCCGACCAATTGCCTCCCAAGTGCTGGGAATAAAGGCATGTGCCACCATGCCTGGCACTTAGCCATATTTCTAGAGCCTCTTAAAGAAACATAATTTTTCTCACTCAATCTGGATGTGATTTCATTTTTCACAAGGTTGTTCATCCATTCAAGAAACACTAATAATCTCACTGTCAGACAGGGGTGGGGGTGAGTTAGACCAGAGTCAGTCCCTAGTTCAGTAGAGACCTTGGACACGTAGATAGTGGCTCAGATTCTGCATCAGGGAAGCCTTCCTGGAGAAGGAGATCTTGAAAGATGGGCACTCTAAAACCAGAGGGAAGAGTGAGAGACGGCAAGCCTCCGAAGCAGATGGGAATTGCTGTTTCAGAAACAGCGGAAAACATGGCAGCTAGTGATAGGCCCGAGTATGGCTTTAGGGCCACCATTTGGTCTTGAACTTTGAGATTATCATGTGCTCTCAAGTGTTCTGAACCAAACTGAATTCTGATTTGACTGACAGTGCACTAGCTTTTTATCACTGTCACGAAATCCCCAAGGCATCAACATTTTTTGTTTTTAAGATTTATTTATTTATTTATTTATTTAATGTATATGAGTACATTGTCACTGCCTCCAGACACACCAGAAGAAGACATCAGATCCCATTACAGAGGGTTGTTCTACTTCATGAGGTTGCTGGGAATGGAATTTTTTAGGACCTCTGCTCACTTTGGTCAACCCCACTCGCTCCAGTTGGCCCCGCTCACTCAGTCCCTGCTCGCTCCAACCCAAAGATTTGTTTATTATCATACATAAGTACACTGTAGCTGACTTCAAATGTACCAGAAGAGGGCGTCAGATCTCATTACAGGTGGTTGTGAGCCACCATGTGGTTGCTGGGAAATTGAACTCAGGACCTTCAGAAGAGCAGTCAGTGCTGTTACCCGCTAAGCCAGACCCCAGTATCCTTTCAAGGCTACAGCAAGGGACCTAACCTTTCCCCAGGCCTCACCTTCCAAAGAAACCCACCTGCTAATGGTGCCACAAGCTAACCACATATGCAAATGTCTTCGTGAGACATTTTCTCTTTAAACTACAGTAGGAAGTAAAACTAAGGTCTTGAGTGTCCTCAACCTTGATTTCGAATCCATTGAGAAATGTCGTGTCCACCGGGAAAGAGTGTAGTGGTTACAAGGCCCAAGAGGCTCGGACTCACCATTAGAGCTGCCTTGTCTAGGGGCTGAGTGAGGTCCCACTCAGAGCCACACATGTAGAGTAGAAGTTATCATCAGAGCCCAATGAAGGGCTCCACAAACCGTAAAGCGTACTGGTAGGGCATGCATATGCTGTACAGCAAGGGGAAGAAGGGAGCTTCTACCCAACGAGAATGCTACGCCAGGGCTGGGAATCTTGGGGGGACAATAGCAGCAAGCACAGTCCCCATTTACCCATCCAACCCCAGGAGTCTTGCCCCAGCCTGTTCCATCTGTCAGTGTCCCCATAAAACATGTGAAGACACTGAGGCAAATGGCTAAGTGCAGGATGCCTGGCCTGAGGTAAGGACAGCTCAGGGAGGCCAAGTGTGTGTGCCGCTGAAGAACCGTACTCCATGTGTGCTCCTCAGTGCTCACTGGCTAGGAAGTTAGTCGGTCTTGTGACCCATATTCAAATCCTCTGCAAAATACTGCATTTTCAGACTTTTCATTTAAATTAGTCTCTTATGAGTTTAATAAATTGTGCTTCAGACAAACCAAATGAATTGCTGCTGAAGGCCGGTTCTCACAGCCTGGGACTCGTCCCAACAGACTGTTCTACACGGGGATTGTTGGAAGACATGCAGATAGAGTGGCATTTGATTTGGTTTTTATTTATTTTATTATTATTTTTAGAATGGGTCTCATGTATTCCGAGCTGGCCTTAAGTCACTGTATGGTCAGAGATGGCTTTACGCTTACTGATCTGTCTCCTGGGTGTTGAGATTACAAGTGTAGGTCACCACGTCTGATTTTATGCGATGCTAGGAATCAAACCCAACTTCCTGCATGCTTAGCCCTAAGATTGGTCTGTTAAGAACCCAGACTCATCGAGAACAGTAAGAATCATGAGGTGCGATGTGGACTGGGCCTCCTGAAAACTCATAAGGTTGGGGGCAGACACACAGGCTCAGCAACCAGAGACAAGGCTGGCTGGATGCACAGAGTGAGAGCAAGACAAGTGTCTGCCTCTGCCCCTCAGGTCTGTGAGGATTTAGAGAGATGGTGCAGGTGGGCGGCCACCAAGCCTTCTTAGTGTTCAGAGCTGCCCTGAGATAGATGGTCTCTGAGTCAAGAGAACAGGGCCCTTTGGGGCACATGAGAGCAAGAGGGTCTGGCCAGAGCCTGGGCGTTCTGCAAGGCATTCTGGTACTTGTGCACACAGCCAGTGTCAGGAACCTGCTCCCAGAAGTCATGGAGGCTCCAATAAACATGGACCACAAAGGCATGGTGAGCAGAGCAGACCACGCAGGGAGAGAGGACAGGTGGATGTGGGAGGCCCCTGGACTAGCATAGTAACCAGCAACTCAGGGGCCTAACCCTCCCTGTCCCTCGGCAGTTAGCTGGGAACAAGATCCTCATCCCCTTTTTCAAAACGGAGTTCTTCTGTGTAGCCCTGGCTGTCCTGGAACTAGATCTTTAGACCAGGCTGTCCTTGAACTCAGAGATCTGCCTGCATCTGCCTCTCCAGTGCGGGGATGGGATCAAAGGTGTGTGCTTTTGCAGCCGCCTGGCTTTTTTGTTTTGTTTTGTTTTTGATTCAGGGCCAGGCTGGCTGGCCCTGAATAACCAGAGATGACCTTTGACTTCTACATTTTTTTTTAATTACTGTGTGTGTATCATGGGAGGGCATATGTGCCACTGCATGCACATGGAGGTCTGGTCTCTTACTTTATGTGTGTATGAGGGATTGAACAGGGGTTCAGACTTGTGCATCAAGCCTCAGTAAGCCACCTTTGATCCTCCTGCCTCTACCTCCACAGTGCTGAGATGGCACATGTTTGCTTCAGTGCCGGGTTTAACATGGTGTGGGGGATGGAACCCAGGTCCTCATGCGTGCCAGGCAAGCTCTCTCCCAGCTGAGCTCCATTTGGCCAGCCTGAGTGTTCCTATGTAGTCGATGGAGAACTGGAGGCTGGAGCCTAAACATCCTGTCCAGAGTCGCATAGCAAGGTGGACGTGGAGCTAGGGGATAGGGCATTCAAGCAGGGTGAGCAAAGACCTAGGTCTGTATCTTGAAGTTGTGGAGCTAAGGTGTGCCCCAGCCCTGTCTGCTTGCAGCTTTAAGCTGATAGCTTCTGCCTTCCGTGCTGAGATGCAGGCTTCAGCGCTGAGCCCATTACACACAAAACAAGCTGAGGCTCGGAGAGAGGAATTGCTTTATGAAGCTTCTGAGCTTGCATGATGGCAGTGCCCTGCTTGTGGCTGGCCTGCTTCTCCTTGGCTCTCTGTGGCTTCTGTTTCCAGCCTTGTGCCCATGATGAGGGGGGCGGATTTGGAGAGAGGAGGGAACCCCCACTTACTACACAGGCACAGGCACACACACCCGTGAGTAGCTCTCACTCTGTCCCTGCATGGTAGACAAAGCCTGCCCCATAATTGGGAGTGAGTATTTCATACGTGCCCCCCGATGTTTTATTGGGCAGAGAGATGCTTGGAGACCGAACGGAAGACATATTCCGTTTATAAAGTGCATGCCGTTTGTTTTATTTCCTGGGCTCTTGCAATCTAGATAACAGATGACACCCCGAGTGGCTGTGCTGCTTGGAAATGGCTGCTGGAGCCTTTGGAGGGGTATTAATAATAGATTGTGTTGATGAGCATGGAGAAAGTTGCAATCCACCCCCTGCTGCCAAGGCATTAGTGCGGCTGTTGAATGCAGGAGCACCAGCTTTGTGGCACAGTTGCTGAATGCAGGTCACCCCCCCCCGCCCCCCAGCGCACGCCCGGCTTGCTACCTCCTGCAGCCTAGGGAGCTCTTGCTTCTTGGAGCCCCACAAGATGTGCTGACTCTGGCCTGGGACCTGGCCAGTACCCATCTGTTTAGACCCCTGCAGCCCTTCCTGGGCACCTTGGTCAATCATGGAGTGGTAGTAAAGGGCAGGCATCTGCCTCTAAATAGGGATCCACAGCCAGACAGGTTCCCAGGAGCCTCTGCCTACCTACGGTTACCAGTGGGGCAGGTTAGACCCCCACCCCCACCCCATGATTAAAACCACTTACCCTGTACCTTTCTTGCAAAACCACAAGCTGGCATGGGCCTAGAGGATACTCACTTGCCTCAAGCACCTGCTTTGACCTTCTGTCCCATACCAAGACTTTGCATGCTCAAATGCACACAGAGTTTCCCTGAGAACTAGAAGGAGCCATAACCTTCCTTGAGGTATCCCCCACTAGAGTTGGGGCCCCTCGGAGAACTACATGGTGACTTCTTGCTGATTCACATGTTCAATGTCATCAAATCCTCAGGAATGTCTTCTGGCTTCCTCATTTTGCAACCAAGCAACCTGAGGCAACCAGGAAGCTCAGAGGTAGGCAGAGAAGACACCTCCCTCTCACCTCAGCATCATCGAGAAAGCCTCTGGAAAGGCTTCCCAGAGGAGGTGGTGTTGGACTTGGGTGTTGCAGGTTGAATAGGAGTCTGCCAGACTGAACAGAGGTGGATACTGGGCTTGCCACGACACTGAGTGCTCTGGGCAGTGCCAGGGCAGTAACTAGAACCCAAGGAATCCCTGTCCACTGTGAAACAGCGTTTTTGTTGTGGGCGGTGCTGATAACAGCCCCAGGAAAGGAGGCAGGGTGTGAGCCTGGCTTTTACGGCTGTCCCTGCTCCAGAACCGATTAGCAGAGAATTGCAGCTGTAATCTGTGCCCGTGATGGCGGGCCATAAAGAGGGATGGGATGCGCGGTGCTCCCAAGGTGGCGCCCGCAGACGTGGCCCGGGGATTCAGGGAATGAAAAATGGTTTTAATTCCCTCCCAGCAGCAATAATTTGATTCTTCATAAATTTTTCCATCAAAGTGTTGTTGAAGCTGAGTTCCCACAGAGCAGGCATGTGACAGGGTGTGGGGTGTGGGCAGGAGCGGTCAGCAGAACAGCAGGACCCTGCAGCGTTAAGGCAGCCAGGGGCACAGAGACCCTATCCCTGCTGGCTCCTTGGATGGGACAGAGTCAGCCCACACCGGGAAATGTCTGCTACATCAAACACACTCTGAGCACGAACTCCTACTGCACATCTACTTCCTCGTCCCTAAAATGGGGCCAGGTCGCTCTGGTCTCACGGGACATAGCCTGATCAGGTGACATGCACGTGTAACGTGCTTGCTGACTACAGCAGCTACCCGTGTTTCGGCAAGCCGTGCCCATGCTGAAATAAAGGGACAAGAAGGTGGCACCAAGCCATGTGTCCGGAGGCCACTGTGAGGGTACCCTGGAGACGCCATGGTTGTTTGAGAGATTACAGCTGGGCTGGAGGAGGAGGTGGAATGGGATGTTTTATGGGCACCGGCAGTTGAGTGTGGAGCAGGAAAGAACAAGATCAATGAGCACTTTAGAAAGAGTCGTCTGTGTCCTGTGTGGAAGCACAGGTGCGAGAAGGTTGGAGGGTTAGAGAATCTGGGGACCCAGGGAGGGGAGAAGGGCCCAGGCTGGAGGGCAGAGCAAAATTAGGATTGTTTGGCTATGGGGATGAGGGAGGCTGACCCTGCACACTGCCCCCTAGTGGCTTCCATGCCTGAGCAGGAAGACCCAGAGGTAGAGCTGTCCACCCAAGAGGGGCGCCTCATGCCCACCCTGGCTCCCCTTGGGACGGGCAGAAGAAGAGGGTGCATCCCTGCCCCCCACCCCCGTCTGTCAGGGTGGCAGAGGGAGATGCCCAGCCCGTGCCTCCTCTGTGCCCTGCAGGCTCTTCGCAGCAAAGTGCAGCGGCTGCATGGAGAAGATTGCCCCTACCGAGTTCGTCATGCGGGCGCTCGAGTGTGTGTACCACCTGGGCTGTTTCTGCTGCTGTGTGTGCGAGAGGCAGCTGCGCAAGGGGGACGAGTTCGTGCTCAAGGAGGGCCAGCTGCTGTGCAAGGGTGACTACGAGAAGGAGAAAGACCTGCTCAGCTCCGTGAGCCCCGACGAGTCTGACTCCGGTGAGCGGAGGCTGGGACAGCTGCAGGATGCGGCGCAGTGGGATGCCGGAGTGGGGGTGGGGGTGCGGGGGGGGGCTTCTGAGATCCAAAGACCTGCATGTCCGTGCATGGCCAGCCAGAATCAAGGTGTCACATCCAATGTCACAGCCACCCTATCACTTATCTGGGTGCCAGCCCTGAGGTACATACACCTGTGTACCACACACATACCCAGTGCCATAACGACACCACCTCGTGTGCCTATACATGAGGGTCATGTGCTTACACACCCAAACATGCAAAGCTCCTCCTATATACACATACATACATGTATATTCTTAATACCTCTGCACCTGACCAGCACACTCATGCTACACACACGCATGACTATATACACATTCACATGTGCTATACCCACGTTTGCTCTCTAGCAAGAACCTGAAGGCTGACGCCTTGTCACTCCTGAGACTTGGGCAGGAAAATGTCAAGATGGCCGGCCTGCCCTTGGAGGTACCCTAGGCCCACAGGCATGTCCTCTGTCCACTGGGGAGTGTCTGCAGTTGCCAGGGCCCCAGTGTTTGGGCTTCAGTGTGACAGAGCCCTTGTGTATCTGCTGCTGGCCAGCCCTGGGCTAGACACTGATAACATCCCTGTGGCCACCTGCACTCCCATGGAAGGGAAGGCCACTGGCCCAGCTTACAGACATTGTAAGGCCACAGTCTTCCATAGGGCTAACCTCCAAAGAAAGTAAGGCTAGGGAGGGGACAAGTTCCAGTGACGGGTGTCAGAGCTCATGGTTGTTGGGGGGCTTGGCTATGTGCCTAGGTCTCTAGGTCCAAACCCCTGAGGTCATGGAAGTGGTGTGTGTGTGGCTGGATGCACATGCTTCTTCATGCCACATGTGTCTTGGCATGGAAGTGTCCCTGCCTGTGGGTATTGGCCTCTGTGAGCCTGCAATAGTAAACATCTCTAAGTAACAGACACAGTTGTGTGAACTGTGCATGTATGCATGTACATGCCTGCATGTCCTGGTCCTAAGTACCTCCTGTGAGGATGCCTGGTCCCTGTGTCCCTGGAGGCCTCAAGAAAGAAGGCTCCAGCCATTCCTCTCTTTCACCCTGTCCCCAGCTAGCATGACCCTCAGAGACCAGCAGATGGTAGCTTTCAAACAAGCTAAGGTGGGGAAGCCCAGGGCCAGCCTGGGCCATAGTTGTCATCTGCCTATTGCAGGAGGCTGCTGGCCTTCAGAGTCACACAAAAGCAGATCTGCACCTGTGTTCGAGCTCCAGAACGCTGCACGTGCTCTAGTGTGTGCCTCTTGCTTATTGTGGGTCTATTCCTCCTCCCCGAAACACTGCTATCACTGCGGGGGGGGGGGCAGAAAGCCTGTGCACAGCCATGCACATGCACCAGGGTATTGGGTCATGGTCTCCCTGAGCACTCGAGCACGTGTGTGTGTGTGTGTGTGTGTGTGTGTGTGTGTGTGTGTGTGTGCCTGCCTGTGAATGCTATCGAGGAACCTATGGATCAGCAGGGTTAGACCAGCCCAGGGCCCTGAATGAGGAAGTGAGTATATGCTGGGGTCATGGGACATGGCGAAGAAGGAGCTACATTATCCTGAGGTTATTAGGGAGCCATAATTGTCAGCAGAGGGTGAGGGAATTCTCATGTACAGATAAGCTCCAAGTGACAGGTTGGGTTGTGTCTTTCACAGTGAAGAGTGAGGACGAAGATGGAGACATGAAGCCGGCCAAGGGGCAGGGCAGCCAGAGTAAGGGCAGTGGAGATGACGGGAAGGACCCGAGAAGGCCCAAACGGCCCCGGACCATCCTTACCACGCAGCAGCGAAGGGCTTTCAAGGCTTCCTTTGAGGTTTCTTCCAAGCCCTGTCGGAAGGTGAGGGGTTCTGGGTGGGGCAGTCTGGGGCCAACGCCCTCCTTTTGCTTATTGTGGGTCTGTTCCTCACCCCTGACCCACTGCTATCACCAGGGGCAGGAATGCTCCTCCCACACCCCTCAATCCAGTTGCCGTCTACACAGACCTGACTTGTCTCCCTCTCTCCGGGTCAGGTCCGAGAGACCCTGGCAGCAGAGACAGGCCTCAGTGTGCGTGTGGTCCAGGTCTGGTTTCAGAACCAAAGAGCAAAGGTGAGAGGTCACGGCTAACCCAGTGCTCCAGGGCAGCCCTGGGAGATGGGGATGGGCAGGAGCCAGGGAAGGATCCAGCTGGGCTAAGGAGGCAGAGCCTTGCGTTGGGATGGGGACTGAGTGGGCGCCTGGACTGTCCCTCTGCAGATGAAGAAGCTGGCCCGGAGACACCAGCAACAGCAGGAGCAGCAGAACTCCCAGCGGCTGGGCCAAGGTGAGCCTCGGGGACATGGTGTGGGGGGTAGGGGGAACAGAGGCCATTGTGGAAGAGATGTCAGGCTATGTAAAGTCACTGCTGGCCCCTTTGCTCAGTGTGGTCAGGCTCTTCTCTTACCTCCTAAGCTCCCTGTTCCCTCAGTTCATGGACTCCCACCAGGACAGGGCAGTCAGGCATGCCTCATGAGGAAACTAAGGGCTGGGGACATTCAAACCACCTCTGGGGACACCGCACTACCACGGGACAAAGCTGCCCTATGGATAAGGCTCCAACCTGCACTGTTAGCAGTGCCATGTACTGGCTGCTCACTCATCCTGTGAGGGCACCTCGGGGAACGTGGGACAGAGGGGGAAGCCTCTCCTGGGGGTGGGGGTGGGGTGGAGCTGCCACTAGGAATAAGAGCTAGTCCATTGAGCATCATCGGGGGTCCCCAGAGCTGGACTTCACAGAAATCTGTTTCAGCACCAACATCTTGGACCAGGGCTGCACAGGGACATGGAGACTTTGAAGTTATGGAGAGGGGCGGGGTGCAGAGAGCTCCAGAGACTGCTAGTGAAGAGGAGGTCCCTGGGAAGGTGCCAGGCACCTACAGGCAGCTCTGCCACTTAGGGTTGGAGCCAGGCCAGCATCCCAGCCTGGACTTAGAGATCTACTGACAATGTTCCAAGGCCCCGTATTTCTTGTTTTCCCTTAAAGGCCCTCCTGGGGCCACAGTCTTCTGCCTCCAGTCACCAGGCAGCCTGTATTTGTTCCTGGAGAAAAACATGCCTCATTCTCTAGTGTCCCCAGCTCCCTCCTAGATGCCACCAGGAACCCTCTCTGCTCACCAGAGCCCATTTGGTGCTACCACACTGCCCATGACCCCTCTGACCCCCACTTGCCCTCTGTTCTGTCACCATCTGGGGAGTGGTTGTCTCTTACCCATTCTGCCTTTCCTGCAGAGACCTTGACAGGTTCCCCAGAACCTCCCCCATTTCTTCTTCCCCCAAACAGACCCAGCCTTTGCGTGCTTTGGGAGCCTGCTGTGCTCCCAACATTTCAGACAGCCCCAGAGGGAATCCTCCCACAGCCCATTGCTGCCGATCCATCCTTCCTATCTCTGTTTGCCCTTAGTAACTGCCTCACTCCCCGATGGTCTGGAGGCAGATGCTGGACTTTCCAGTCTCACCTGGAAGGCAATCCCCTTCCTGCCTGTTGTAACCCTTCCTGCCAGTTCTTTAGGTCCTGCTGGGATAAGGCCTTCTCCTCCAAGAAGCCCTCCTGGACTTGGGCTCTACCTTAGTGCTCCCACATGGTGAGCTGAGGTGCATGGCTACTGCCAGCACAGCCCGCCAACTCTCCAGCTAGCACAGCCTAGGGCAGATGGAGCAGGTGGAAGAAAGGGTAAACGTCTCTGGGGAAGAAATGTCAGAGCAGAGGCAGAACACAGAAAAACCTGGAGCTAGAAGATGGGAGGGAAGTCATAGGGACCCAGGGGGGACTTCTGCAGGGACTCCCTGAACAGGGTAGGACAGGACCTGTTGGTGAAGGCATTCACTGTCCTCAGAGGTTCTGTCAAGCCGCATGGAGGGCATGATGGCCTCCTACACGCCGCTGGCCCCTCCGCAGCAGCAGATTGTGGCCATGGAGCAGAGCCCCTACGGAAGCAGCGACCCCTTCCAGCAGGGCCTCACGCCGCCCCAAATGCCAGGTGACCACATGAACCCCTATGGTAAGCTGCCCCACCCCCCATCCGCCCCAGCACTGCCCTCTGTCCCTGCCTAGCCAGGCAGACAGAGGCTATGACAGTCCTTGCTGCCCAGAGCCAAGGGCCCAGGGCAGCTCACCCAGCACTGCCAGCCTGCCTCCCCTTGACGGGAAGCTAGCCCTAGCCAGCTGGCCTGCCCACAACCCCTGGCCATATCTAGGACCCCCTGGAGCCCTGGCCCACACCCAGCTCCTGACATCCCTTCTGCATCCCACAGGGAACGACTCCATCTTCCATGATATCGATAGTGATACCTCCCTCACCAGCCTCAGCGACTGCTTCCTCGGCTCTTCCGACGTGGGCTCCCTGCAGGCCCGCGTGGGGAACCCCATTGACCGGCTCTACTCCATGCAGAGCTCCTACTTTGCCTCCTGAGAGCCAGCCGGGCCGCATGGACGCTTGGGCCTGGGCCTAGGGTGGGGCCACAGGCCTCTGCAGCCAGCCGGCCCCCCAGCCCGCCACCCGCTCAGACTCTACAGACAGCCATACGGTGCCCTCCCCTCGGCCAGCCAGACCTGGCTCAAATGCCCACCGGGCACAGCCAGACAAGGCAGATGGGTGCAGTCTGGGCAGGGACTGTGTCCTGCCCACAGAGACCTTGTGACCCCTGGGGACCCAGAGCTCTTGGACAGCCACTTGCCTCCCAGTCCTTTGACTTTATCACTACCTTCCCCGTCCCCGCCTCTTTTTGGGGGAAGCTTAAATTTGTTCTTTCTTTTCTTTTCTTTTCTTTTTTTTTTTTTAAACATTCTGTTTCCAGCCAACCTCCATTGTCCCTGCAAGGCCAGCCCTGGGACAGTGCCTGGTACCCGAGAAACAGTTATACGGGTGTCCTGCACTGGAGACCACTTCCCCTTCTGGTCAGCGCAGGGGATGGTTTCAGGGTCCTGGGAGGCCCAGGGTCACTGTTTCCAGCCCTAGACTGGAGCACAGGAGGAGGGCCCATGCGGGTGTGACAGGCTCTTTAGCCTGACTGGGAGTCTCAGCAAGAGGAGGGATGTGGACAAAGTCCAGAGAGACCCAAAGAAACAGAGATGCTCACGTAAAGCCACACACATCTGTAGACACACCTGTGCAAGCATGCATACACACCTGGTGCACCTGCACACGGAGATGGAAGAGGTGTCGTTCCTTTCCAGAGGCAGCCTCGAGGTCAGCGAGCAGGGCCTACCTCTAAGAGCAATTGGAGAGGGAGGAAGGACGGAGGCCTGAGGTGTGAGCAGGCAGACCTGGGTGGATCCCAGGCTCTGTACAGGTCATGACTGCCAGGGCAAGAGGGTAGTCACAAACCTCCAAGCCCCAGGGCAGAGATGGAGTCCAGAGAACCCAGTATACACAGACCACAGCAGACACTCCAAATGGAAGGACCTCAAGAGTCTGATGTTTGGTACCATCTGATACTTAACTCCCTCCGGTCCTTCTTCTTACCCAGGGCCAGCGATGGCCAGCGGCCCTTCTTGTGGGCTCCCCTGACCCTCAGTCTCCTCTTGCCTGTCAGCTGAGGCTGTCCGCTGGCAGGGCTCCCAACCTTAGCCAGCTCGCACTCAACAGGGCCAGCACCTTCTCTGCTCTTGGCACCTTAGCTCTGCTGATGCGTCTCATGTCTTTGGAGCCCCATCCTTGTTCCATAATGACCCCTCTCCCCGGGGCCTCACACAGGCACAGTGACAAGCCACAACTCCCTCAGTATGTGTGGATGGGATGCTCATTGCTCAGAGCCCGTGGAAGACCTCGGCTTGTACCTGGTCGCCTTTCCTTTTGTCGGCTCGGTCAGCTTGGGGCGTCACTCTGAAGCCATTGTATCCGCTCCCTCTGTCTCAGCTGCGTAAGGTCAGCCCTGTGGGGCTCCCCGCAACATTCTTGCACAGTTGTAGGCTACCAGCATTTCAGCCTCCTGAGTCACCCCAGCCCCCAGTCTCCTGGACCTGCCCGAAGCTGAAGCAGCCGTGGGTCTTTCCTTGTCACCCCCACTGACCTCTGGCAGGCACCATGTTCTAGGCCAGATGCCCAGGAGAAGGCTGCCATTCATTTAATGCAGGCTCCTAATGACCCCTCACCCACCAGCCCACCCATCCTGATGTCTGCCAAGCTCTAACTGTGAGCACTTCAGGATGGGTATCTCTCTGTCACCTGCCACTTTGGGCTCCTGTGCCTGCCTAGTCAAGTTGTGTGGGTTAATTTCCTGTCTCTGGGGAGACCTCAGACCCCTTAACCCCACCCAGATGTCACGATGTGAAGTAAGCAGGGAAGAGCAGCCAGCACAGCCCTCCCCCCCATCCCCCCCCCATTTTATAAAAGGAGCCGCACTATCCTCCATGCTGAAGGTGTGGTCCTGAGCCAGCTGCTTGCCTGGCTCGCCCTTGCCTCCTCTGGCACAGGCCCCTGGCTGAATCATACAGGGCATACTCCAGGGTAGACAGGAGCTCCAGGAGCCCGGGCCTACTCTGATCCACTTTTTAAGTTGGAAGATGCAATCCAGTAGGCTGTGTCGCTGCTGGGGAAACCTGAGACAGGAGAGGGGCTGGGATGTGCTCAAGGCTTCACAGCAACGTAGTGACAGAGCCACAGCTGAGGAGAGGACAGTAGGTCCATCCCCATCTCTGTCTCACATATGCACCCCGCCCCCCACCAGGGACCAATGTGTTCTCACCACACCTGCTGATCCCAAGGATTCTCCCTTCCTGTTCTGGGGCCTCCAAACCAAGTCCAGCCCTGGCGTCTGCTGTCCCCATGCTGGTGTCCCCAGCCAGAAGATGTTATCACGACACTTCTAAGTTGCCAGAGGAGGATCCCCCAGCCACCACACACACCGGAGATACCCTGGCAGCCACTCTCTGGATTCTTTTACCATGGCTGTGGCCTGCTGCCCTGCTGAGACAACATGGCAGCCCTGGGCTGCTACAGGGACAAGGGCTTCTGTCCTGTGGGAAGAGACAGCCTTTGATCCAGCCATGCCCAGGCCTTGTTAGATAGCACACTCAGGTTTCTGGAGCTGAGGCTGGAAGAAGGCAGTGGTGGGGGGCTGGGGGGACAGGGCTAGCCTGCAGCTTGAAGGGGCACAGGGAGATGGGAGAAGGAGGTAGACATTGAGAGATGGGTAGTGGGTTCAGAGAAAAACGAAGTTCCACCTTCTGGCTGGGAGTGTGGCATGTTGAGGCTAAGGCAGAGAGGAAGGAGCCTGTGCGGGCGTCACACAGGAGTGACAATAGCTGAGCTTTGTCCTAGCCAGGACCCTATCTGTAGATTCATTCCATGAGGCTTCCCCCTCGCTCTGCTGTCCTCAGAGACTCAGAAGAGGCCACACACAGACACCACACCAGGTGTGAGAGTCAGACCAAGGGGTGGCACTGTCATGGAGGCTTCCTTGGTGGCAGGTGGACATCGAGAAACGGCCCATACATGAGAGACTCAGCTGAGGGGCAGGCTCTCCTCCTTTAGGGACATCCCTTTGAAGTGAGACCACCTCCCAGTCTGTCTGGATGTCCCCCCTGCTCAGCAGGGGGAGATGGACTCAGAGCTCTGGGCACCCCTAGGACCAGGGGGACGCTGCAGCCCAGGGTTGACCGATGCATGGAAGGGGCAGCACACTCACACACACACACGTGTGCACACACTCACACCCAACACGAGGAGGCTCACACGTGGCCTGGGAGCAGGGAGACAGGAAGGACCCTTCAACATGTGGCCCTTGACAGGGACAATTGCCAATGGTCTCTGGGCTGCTGCCCTGCCCTGCCCTGCCCTAGGGTCCCACTTGGTCCCATTTGTTGCAGCTGGGCTGGGGCCAGGCCACCCATCGTATTCTTTCCGTTTACCTTGTACAGACGGCCCGCCTGCCATCCCCACACACATTTTATTTAATAACGTGTCATTGTTAAATTATTTATTAGCGTTTCCACATCACCAACCCCCACCTTCCACTCACCTTCTGCCTCTTCCCACAAAAGCAGAAAATGGAAACAGCGAGAAAAAAAAAAAAGATGAGATGTTGGTATATTTGTAAATAAACAACCTGTACACTCCTGTGTGGCCCCTCCTTGGGGATGGGGTCTGGGCCTAAGTGGGAGCTGCCCGTGACACTACTGGACGGCCCTGTGACTGCCAGGGCAGTAAGTCATGGACACAGGGTTTGGGTCTTAACCAACTCTACCTCATAATCAATCCCCCTCTCCTTCCCTCCTTGCCTCAGCCCTGGCCATCCCAGCCTTGAGCCCAACACAGTCATCCATCTCCAATACCCTCTGTCCAATCACCCAACACACCCATCCCTTCATTGAGGCAGCCATTGCCTATGGGGGTTTCTTGGAGTATCAACCAGGATGAGAAGGAAGGAATGGATGGTCAACTCCGAGGGTGTAGAAAACCTGACGTTGTTCAGGTGACATGTAATGGAGCCTTGGTCCTGGAGCAGCTGGTCTCAAGGGGGTGGGAATCAGGGAAGACTTCCTGGAAGAAGCCATTCAGCTGAGATCTGGAGCTGGGTGAGGAGGATGTCTGAAGATGGTCCAGGCTTATAAGCCTCGGAGAGGCAGAATGTGACCAGAAAGGTAGCTAAGGTGGGTCCAGGAGAAGGCTGCTGCTGAGCAGAAATGTATGATTAGCTTAGTGAACTGAATGGGGTCAGGGGAGGTCAGCTGGGTCTCTGAGGTGAGAGGTGACAGCAGCTTTGACCAGGGTGGCACCTGTGGTGAGCAAGAGAAGTCCAGACTCTGAAGGAGTTCAGGAAGGAGAAGGAGAAGGAGAAGGAAGGCCCCTGGTCATTGTGTGTACAAAGGGAGAAGATAGGACAGGGCAGACTTTAGTCTGAGGCATGTGAGCTAAGCATACCAGAGATGACCCCAAATGAGATGACACAGACCACAGCTGGTCCCCTGAGGATCCAGAAGCCAAGTATGGGGTCTCCTGCCTGGGGTACTGATAGGCAGGTTAGCCAGGGAACAAAACCCAACAAACAGAGCCGCCACTGTGGCTGTCAGGACCACCTGAGAGCCACCACGAGACCTCTCACTCTGCCGGTGAGCACCAGCGCCCCCTAGGGGCCTGCCCCTCCACAACCTCTGCTGGATAACTGCCGGTTAAGCGACTTCCTCTCCTCGCTTGTAACCTGAAAGGCAGGGTCCCGGGCTTCAGAAGGGAAACTGAGGCCCAGGGGAGGAGGTGATAGCTCAATATGATGAAGCAAACGGGAGGGCACAACCAAGACAGGAAATCAGCTTGGATCACAACATTTCAACCTTGCCAACCCCACCCCACCCCCACCCCGACACTCAGCTGCTCTTCCAGGCCCACTGTTTCTGGTTGTAGACAAGGTCCTCCGAGGTCAGGCCAGACACCTGGAGGTAGGGAATCTCCTACCTTCAGCGTGCCTCACAAGACTCCAGGGAACCTAAGTCACATGGTCCAAACTGCACAGCTCGGGAGGCAGGACTAAACAGAGCCTTGGTGGCTGGGCTCCAAGCTGGAACTGGAGGAGGGGCGATGGAGGGAGGGGTGAGGGGCGTCCATGTTCTATTCTTCAAGAGCAGTGGGTTGCCAACCCTGTAGCCTAGAGCAATGTCTAAAATCCTGTCACTAAAAAATGTGGGGGTGGGGGCTGAGCTAATCCACTGCCTCATTGTCGCCTGCCTCCCCCGACCCCCACTCCCATCCCCACCCCCACCCCGTCCAGGTGAAGACATGGACTAAGGAGTAAGAGGGGGAGGGGGAGTGCTCTCCTCAAAGGTCCCGGTCCTGCGGGCTGATGGCTTCTCAGCGTCCTCAAGCAGATCTTGACCCTACTCACTGCTTTGAGATCTCATGGAATTAATCGGCTGGAGCTGGGGGAAGAGGGGCTGAGCCTTCATCTCCATCTTCTTTCTTTTGTGACCCAGGTCTCCCGGGTCAAGCATGAGCAGTTACTCAAAAGACATAAGTGACTCAAAGTGGGGAGGGGTCGCCTCAGTGCTTGGGACTCCGGGGAAACCCTCCTGGAAGAGAAAACACTTGGGTTGAACATCCCAAAGTGGTCATAGTGGGATGGACAAGACAGAGACCGACAAGGATATCTGGGAAGATGGAAGAGCAAGTTGAGGTTCAGAAGCAGGAGCCACAAGAGGCATGGCAGTAGGGCACACCCAATGACCTTGGAGTCTGAGAGTCGAAAATGGAGACCCTAAGTGGTGGCAGGATCAGACAGGAAAGGAGGGACAACTTGCATGTCCCTGTCTCTAAACCAGCAGGGTAAACTAGGTCAACACACTGTGAACTACTATATAGAACCAAGAAATGTTTACATTCTCAAATGAAACAGAGAAGAAACGAAACCCGTGCCCATTCCCTAGATGAAGAATATGTATTTTCCATGCCTTGGTCTGGCATGAGCAGAGCCTCCATGTGACAGAGCACCCACGTGGCTCTCTGTGGACACCATCCCACTCCCTTCTCCCTCTATTTCCCTAGCTTCTAAATCCCCAAGACTGACCAGACAGAATTTCTACATGAAACCTGCAGTCACACATCAGGCCACAAGGTGGCACTCAGGAGTCAGGCAGGCCATGGTCCACAGACTAGCCAGCTGGGCTCCCAGTGCTTGCAGAAGGGATTGCTAAGGGTCCTGAGGATGGCCAGTGGGGAGAATAAGCGTCGGGCAGTAGGGGTCCATGATATTCGTGATACTGGAAGTTTCCTGTGCCATACCATGAAGAAGCAACTGTAAGATGGCCGTATCACAGTATCTGGATAATCAGACTGGCCTTACAAAGACCTCTTCCCAATCAAGGCCCCTTGAGAACTAACAGACAGCAACGGTCAAGCATGCAGAGGCCCTGAAAGCAGTGCTTCCAAGACCTCGGTACTTCTCCCAAGATCACACTTCCTAAAGGTCCCATTACTACCCAGCACTACCACAGGGGAACAGAACGCCAGCTCCAGCATCCTTAGGAAACACACTCCATCTAGTATATAAAGCCCCCAAATTTCCAGTGCCATCCTATTCCGTACAGGACAGATTTTGAACTGGTGTTTAAGAAGAGAAGTTGGAGGTATTTTCTTTGTCAGACATCCCTAGAGAGCAAATAAAATGAAAAATGTGAAATGGGAATGTGGCTTGGTAACAGACAGCACCGGTCAAGCATGCAGAGGCCCTGAATTGCATCTTTAAACAAAACATACTGCATGCATACACAGCATGCTCACGCACAAATGCTGGTGTGTGCACACAGTTGTGTGTGCATGTGTGTGTAAGGATCACAGGACAACCTCAGTGGACATTCCTCAACTATTAGTTCAACTTTTCAAAAAAATATTTTATGTATATAAGTACACTGTCGCCCTCTTCCAAAGACATCAGATCCTATTACAGATGGTTGTGAGCCACCAAGTGGTTGATGGGGATTGAACTCAGGACCTCTGGCTGGAAGAGCAGTTGATGCTCTTAACGGCTGCGGAACCATTTTTCCAGTGCCCCCCCCCCAATTTGTTTTGTTGTGAGTTTTTGTTTGTTTGTTTTGTTTGTTTGTTTTGTTTTGTTTGTTTGTTTGTTTTGTTTGTGACAGGGTCTCATTACATGGTCATGACTGGCCCTTTAACTCAGAGATCCACCTGCCTCTGCCTCCCGAGGGCTGGGATTTAAGGTGTGTGCCACTATCTTGTTTTTAGACTGGGTCTCTTTTTGCCTTGGGGCTTGCCTGATTAGGCTAGGCTGGCTGGAGAGAAACTCCCAGGGATCCACCTGTCTCTCTGCCTCTCCAGGGCTGGGTTCACAGCACACACCACCACACCCAGCTTTGTGTAGGTTCCTGGGATCAACTCCAGGTCCTCACACCTATGCACAAGCACTTTACCAATTGAGCCACCTCTCCCCACCCTCAGCTAGGAGCCCTGATGTATTCTAAAGCTTAATGTCACACTCTTGTAATCCCAGAGCTCAGAAAGCTGAGGCAGGAAGATTGTGAGTCTGAAACAAGCCTGGACCATAGAGTAAGTTCAAAGTCATTCTGAACCATATAATGAGACAGCCCCCCGCTCAAAGATCCAAAGACAGCCAAAATGAGATGGGTGGTGGGCATGTACAGTGGACAACAGACAGCATCCCTACAAGAGGTTTCTGCCATCTCAGCTCTCGTGGCCATGAGCATCTGCATGGAACAGGGTCCTTGCTCCTGCATCTATGGAAGGGTGCTTCTTCTGCAGTCAGTTTCAGTGGAAGATGTGGGTTGGCTGTTTTGCTTTATAATATGCCTGACCAAACTCTGAAGGACAATAACACCTCTGACCACGGCAATCACAGTATGGCTCCTCTGCTCATGAGTCAGTCTCTGGGTATTACCCCCTTTAACTCCCATGCAGAGTAACATTGAGACCCCCCACTGTATAGATGAAGATACTGATGTTCTGTGAGGCAGAGGAGCCTCTTCAAGGTCACAGAGCTAGAGTGACAATTCCTGGGGCACCTGTGTGATCAAGCAGTGCCAAGAATGGAAGACAGACAGCGTCCCATAGTTTCTACAACTTGGCATTCCTGAGGAGCAGGGCAGCTTCTGTTGCCCAAACTCATAAATACAGCTAACACAGTGCAGGAGGCGGGAGACACAGAGACCTGTGGACCACCCTGCCACCCACAGACCTCCCCTCCAGTGCACAGCACAGGCAGGACATAGATACCCATACTGTTGCTATGCCACAAAGCACTAACAGAAGATGTTACCCAGGGGCCCACCAGCCATGTGGCCATCCTGCAACAGAAGCTACCGCAGTGTGCACGTATGTGGTGGTCAGATGGGAGAGAGAAAGAAGTGGGGCAGCTTGAGCATTATGGAGAGAGGTGGAACTGGAGACTCGAGGGTAGACAGGGAGAGCCTGCTGTGAATGACCAGCCCCGCCATCTGGGGCCATGGTGAAGCCCAGCCCAAGCTGCCTCTGAGGGCCACGTCTGAGTGCATGGCTATGCAGAGGCAGTGGTCAGTGTCCATGTGCATGGCTCACATTACCACTAGAGACCATGGGGGTGTCCCTGGTCGTGGCAGCCCCTGGATGTCCAGGGGCTGTGCATAACTGGCCTGCCCCTCACTGGATATGGTACTGTGGAGAGCTGGTGCCATCTCCCGCAGCTGGTGACACTAGGCAGGGTGAGCTCTGTGCCTCACCCGGGCAGCACAGTGGAGGTTGCCGTGCTGGGGAGGGGTGTGCTGGGGAGGGGTGTGGTGAGCCAGCCCTGAGCGTGTGAGTGTGAGAGAGTTCACCCCTCCACTCACCTGCCATGGGGTGGCACGGGAGCAAAGGTGATGCTTCCCACCCACCCGTTGCTAGCGCTGGCCGTCAGGAGAGCTAGCCCTGACCCTCCCCAGTTCCAGCACTGGGGACAACAGGCCCTGGACCTCACTTGGACAGCAGCACAGCAGAGCAGACTTTGATGGCGAGGGTGCAGGTGAACCAGCCCTGACAGTGGGAGCATGGGAAAACCAGCCGCACTTTTGGTGTGAGGTGGTGTGAGTGAGGGGGTGATGCCCTCACCTTCACCCCCTTGCCACCTGTAGTAACAGGGAGAGCTGACCCTGGGGTCATGAGACCAGGAGAGTGGGCCCTGCACCTAGCCTGTGCAGCACAGTGGAGCTGGGCCTGATGGCGAAGGCGTTGGTGAGCCTGCCTTGAGGGTGTCGGAGTAGGAGAGCAGGCCTTGCCCCTCACAGGCACAGCGCTTGGCAGAGTGGGACCAGCACCTTGACTGGGCAGCAGAGTGGAGCTGGAGCTGAAGTGAACTGTCCTGGAGGCCATGAGAGCAAGGAAGCTGACCCTGCCCATTGGGTGACCTGGCCAGAGCAGTGCTGGAGAGCTCACCCTGGTGGTGCATCTGCACAGGAGAGCCAGTGAGCAGGCCAGCCCAGCCACCAACCAGGCCTGACTCCAGGGCTCTGAGTTAGCCCACTCCAAAATCTATATCATCTGTGAACAGTTGGAATGCCTGAAAGGGCTGGTTCTGCTGATCCACAGCTGCAGGATCTCCATGACCCAGGGCAGCACAGGATAACCGGGAGGAGTCCTGATGAGGATCTAGTATTGATGGTGTGACAGACGCCAGAGATCTCGAACACGACCAATGACTCACTGCAGTGAACATTTGCAAGTGAAGGTGTGTGGACAGAGGGATACACTGTGGGACACACTGAGACACACCACAGCTTCCATGATGAGAATTTTTTTATGCTTTCTTTGTTGTTGTTGTTGTTGGTGGTGGTGGTGGTGGTGGTGTGTGTGTGTGTATGTGCACACGTGTGTTGTTTTGGAGGGAGGTTGCAGGGTGAAGGGTGGAAATGAGGGGGACAGGGAGATGAGTGGAACTGGGGTGCATGATGTGAAATCCACAAAGAACCCATTAAAGTTTTTTTAAAGCCATGAATGGGTGTGTGGGAACCAACTTCCTGATCACTTAAAATAATGTATGGCTCAGTCGTCGTTGGTTTTGAGTTTTGTATAGATGATGTTATACTACACAGACTCCAGATGTTTTTTTTGTTTTGTTTGTTTGTTTGTTTGTTTGTTTAAGACAGATTTGAACAATGTAGTCCAGGCTGGCCTTAAGGCCTGTCTCTGGAGTGCTGCGGTCAGACATGAACCAGTATGTCAGCACTCAGTTTCTTCATGTGTATATTTCATGATCATGTTTACTTTGTAGGCACCTGTGTTTGTGCCGGGGTGTGCCACAGTACAGCTATGGAGGTCAGGAGATAACTTTCAGGAGGTGAAGGAGTTGGCTCTCCTTCTACCACCTGAAGTCCAGGGATCAAACTCAAGTCATCAGGCTTGGCAGCAACCCTTTACCCAGTGAGCCAGGTCACTGGCTCTCAATGGACGTTAAAGAAGAAATCTGTTTTTATCAGGGCATGGCAATCGAGGCCTATAACCCTAGATCTCAGGGGACAGAAGAGGGGATCAGGGTCGTGCTTGGCTATACTCTACCCTTATGGCTTCCAAGACACACCAGCAATGGCCGTGCCCTGGCTGGGTATTCATTGGCTGTGTGGTATCGGTGCCTTCACTCTCCTGGTGAGCATATCTGAGCTGTTTGCAGTTCCTCACTGGAAGGAACCGTATTGCAGTGAGTCCCCTGTCTGCACAGGTCCTCAGGTGAGTGGCAGAGCCTTCTAGCATGCCACCCGGGAGGGTGCCACCTCGGTGCCAGGACAAGGCACAGGGTCAAGTTTATGAGACAAAACCAATGCTTTCCACCAGCAGCAGGCACTCCTTCCTGTGTTGGCAGCCCCACCAGCAGCAGGCACTCCTTCCTGTGTTGGCAGCCTTGATGAGGTAGGGTTTGGTTTTTTTCTTTTTCTAAGATTTATTTTTATTTTTTAATTGTATGAATCGTGTACACTTGTGAGTGCAAGTGCCCACAGAGTCCAGAACTTGTCAGATCCCTGAACGTAGAGTTACAAGAGGTGGTGAGGTGCCAATGTGGATGCTGGCAATGGTAGTCAGGTCCCCCAGGAGCAACAAGTGCTGTCAAAACTGAGCCACCATGACCCTTGACATTTTGAATTTGACTTGACCTAAATAATGTGAGTGGCTCATACACCTGAGTTTGAGCAGCTTTGCACACCTGTGTTCTACACCAGTGTCCTTTCCTGTGAAATGTTCATGGATCTTGCTAAATTTTCTTCCATTTGTCTCTTCCCATGTATTCTAACACACCACACAAACACATACAGACACACACAGAGATCATAGACACCACACACCCACACCATACATCCATATCACACACACAGACACACACTCACACACACTGATACACATACCACACACACACAGAGACACACATACCACACATACATCATACACACAGACACAGATACACACCATACCACACACATACACACATACCACACACAGACACACGTGCACAGACTATTCACACACACACACACACCACCACCACCACCACCACCACCACCACCACCACACATACATCCACAATCAACAAATCAATAAGTACATAAATAAGTATAAAAATTCTTGAGCTAGACCAGGTGGTGGTGGCACACACCTTTAATCCCAACACTTGGGGGAGACAGAGGCAGGCAGTTCTCGGAGTTCAAGGCAAGCTGGTCTATAGAGTTCCAGGACAGTTTCTGCACAGAGAAACCCTATTTTGGAAAAAGAAAAAGTTTAAAATAGATTGTTTTCAAGGCCACTCATGATTATTTACACACAGGTGAAGTAAAGAGCTAATTTTCATTTTTTTTCTTATGGATACAATTATCCCACCACTCTGATCTGAAATCTCAGACCATCCTACGCCAGGTTTCCATGCCTGGGGGTGTTTGTGGTCACATTGTTCTGCATCTCTGACCTTATGACAAAAACACGCTGCTTTGTTTGTTTGTGTGCTCTTCGGGGATGGAAGCAGGGACTTGCTCTCTCTAGGCCAGTGAGTGGCACCGCAGCCTTAATCACTGACAGCCCCTAATCTACAGAGCACATCTGGAGCATATCCAGAGTGGGTCTTCCCCCTCATCCAGGGGGAGCACCACTCATCTGGTCTTTGGATTTTCTATATGGGTTTTATAATTCATCATAAAATAATTTTAAAGTTTTGGTTGGAATTGTGATTATTTTATGTACTCTGTGGAGAGTTGATAAATCATAACTGATATCCCTGATATCCTTGCTAATTTTCAGTAAGGTTGAATCATTTTCTACACTTCTCGAACTGGACGTATATTTAGATTTCCTCTCAATTTTACCTTTTTGTAGGCAACTATGGAGAAAAGCAATTGAAGTTTGAATGCTGAGTGCTGGAGAGATGGCTCCGTGTTTAAGAACTCTGCTGTTTGCTGCTCTTGCAGAGGACACATTTGGTCCCCAGAATTCCTATCAGATGACGCCCACTCGCTTGTAACTCTAGTTCTGGGAGATCCGACGCCCTCTTCTGGTCTCTTCAGGTACCTGCATGCACATGTGGTGCACATACACATGCTCCATGCATACACATAAAATAATTTTTTTTTAAGTCTGAATAATGATCTGATATCCTGCCACCTTGATAATCTAATTAATTCAGATCAGTCAGCCTGTTCAAATACTTTGGATTTTTATCTGTAGGCAATTCTGCAGCCTGGAGCTTTTTCTCTTTCTTTTCTTCTGTTCTTAAACACTCTGGTCAGAACTTACAGTGAGGTGCTGACAGGGAGACCACTGGCCAGGACACCGGTCTGGTTCTGATAAGGAGAACGAGTGCTTTTTACTGACTACTGGCTAAGTGGTAAATTTTGCAAGTTAAATTTTTCTTTTACTCTTAGCAAGATGAAGACTTTTAAAAATGTGTGATGATTAACAATGCCGATGCTATTATTTTGTAGTTCTAGGGCACAGACATTTCAGATCATCTAAGCTCAGCCTGTTTTCTGTGAGATGTTTTGAGAGAAGCTATGGGGTGGCAGGATTTGTTTCTTCTTCATCCAGCCCTTTAAATGTTTGTTTGTTTGTTTGTTTGTTTCTTGAATAAGTTGTATATTTCAAGGAATTTGTCCATTTTACCTGTTCACAGAGCCATTAATACAAAGCTATGCTGGACATTTTCTTGTTATATTTAATAATATTTATACTTAAAATTATATTGCTTATTATTTGTTCCTATACATTCTATATACACTCTGCCAGATGCTTATGTATTTTATTCTTTTTTTTTTTCCTGAGACAGGGTTTCTCTGTGTAGCCCGGCTGTCCTGGAACTCACTTTGTAGACCAGACTCGAACTCAGAAATCTGCCTGCTTCTGCCTCCCAAGTGCTGGGATTAAAGGCATGTGCCACCACTGCCCGGCTCAACTTTTAAAAGACAAAACGTTTGGATTTATGGATTTTTTTCTTTTTGATGCATGGTATCACCACTATTTAGTCCCTGGCTAGTCTGAAGCATGCTTTATAGGCCAGGCTGGTCTCACACTCACTCACAGAGAGACCCGTTGCTCACGACTCCTGGGCGCTGAGATCCTACACCACCACACTTGGCTCCTTTTTCTGTCTTTATTTTTTAAATTAATTTCTGAGGCCTTCTACTGCTGTAGCGTTTGTTGCTCCTGGGTCTTTCATTTAGCAATGGCTTACGCTCCACGGGTAGCTTGTCCAATTAAGGTTCATCAGCCCAAGCACCAGCATTGAAGGCTCTCAGTTCTGACACACAGGGTGTTCACTCAGTTCCAAGTACATTGAAATTTTCCATGTTGATACTCTTCTCATTTGCAAACATATGAATTAGATTTTTTTTTTTTTACATTTATGCATTTGCGGGTTTGTGAGTGCATGGATGGGTGATGTCCTGGTGGGGCTGTGGAGATCAGAGGAGACCGTGAGACCAGGCCATGGCGCTTGGCAGCAAGTGTTTTCAACCGCTCAGTTGCTTCACTGGGTCCGTACTACATTTATGTAAAACACAAGTCCACCGTGTTCTTGTGTGCTTACACTGATCCCCTTTGTGCCTGCATAGCCTTATTTCCCAACTGTTGCATTTAAGCCTTTAGAACCCCTAGCAATTTGCCTTAGCAAGTGGAAGTTTATTGTGTAATTTAAAACTTCAATGTTTCCATTTCTCCTCCGCTTGGAGTGGCAACAACCTGAAGAGCTAGGTTGAGACCTGTGATGACCCCGGTTCTACCCATCTCACCACTCCTGCCCGTCAGCCTTGGCACGCTTTGAGGTTATTTTATTGGCTACATTGTTGCGTCTTCCTGGTTCTAGAACTTTTTTTTTTTTAAAGATTTATTTTATTTATTATATGTGAGTACACTGTAGCTGTCTTCAGACACTCCAGAAGAGGGAGCCAGATCTCGTTACGGATGGTTGTGAGCCACCATGTGGTTGCTGGGATTTGAACTTATCACCTTCGGAAGAGCAGTCGGGTGCTCTTACCCGCTGAGCCATCTCACCAGCCCCCTAAAACTTTTATAGTTAGGACTTCTTTACTTTTATAATAATGTTTAAATTAATAACTGTTTCCTTTTCTTTTTAACTTTAACCTAACTTGCTGCTGTACAGAGGGAGGAGGAACAGACTCAGTACCTCCTGAGCTCTATCTGCGGGAGCATTCTCATGAGGGAAAGTTCCACTTTCAGTCCCCGTGAAGATACTGAGTTGGTTTGGTTGTTTGTTTGTTTGTTTTTTGGTTTGTCTGGGTTTTTGTTGTTCTTTGTTTGTTTTAAGAATTATTTATTTCATGTTTATGAGTACACTGTAGCTGTCTTCAGACACACCAGAAGAAGGCATCAGACCCCATTACAAACGGTTGTGAGCCACCATATGGTTGCTAGGAATTGCACTCAGGACCTCTGGAAGGGCAGCCAGTGCTCTTACCCTCTGAGCCATCTCTCCAGCCCCTGAAGACACTATTTTGTTCTCATCCTTGAAAGCTTTGTGCCAAATACAAATGTCTCCGTTAATAATCTTTGCTGAGCCGGGCGTGGTGGCGCATGCCTTTGATCCCAGCACTTGGGAGGCAGAGGCAGGCCGATTTCTGAGTTCGAGGTCAGTCTGGTCTACAGAGTGAGTTCCAGGACAGCCAGGGCTACACAGAGAAACCCTGTCTCAAAAAACAAAATAACTAACTAACTAAATAAATAAATAATCATTGCTCAATGTCTTGTTTCATTCACATTATTTTGATAGTTGAGATTCCTTTAGAGGTAACTTCTGATTTCTTTTTAAAAATACTTTATTTTTATCTTATATTATGTAGCTATGCATACATCCCTATGTTTGGGTGTGTATGTGTGAGTGCAGTGCCTGTAGAGGCCAGAAAAGGCCATCGGATCCCCTGAGCTGGAGTTACAGGTGGTGGTGAGCTGTCTGTGTTTGCTGGGCACTGAGCTCTGGTCCTCTGGAGCAGCAAACGCTCTTAAGCACTGGGGCGTCTCTCTGGCCTGGGCTTCCCTGCAGAACCCTGTGGTAGCTGTGGATGCCTTGTCTGTCGTTCATTCCAGTGTCAACTGTGGGTGCCTTGTCTGCCGTTCCAGTGTCAGCTGTGGGTGCCTTGTCTGTCATTCCAGTGTCAGCTGTGGGTGCCTTGTCTGTCGTTCCAGTGTCAGCTGTGGGTGCCTTGTCTGTCGTTCCAATGTCATTGCTTTGTCCTCAACTTTTTCTTTTCTCTGGCTGATTGTTTTTGGGTCTGGGGTGGGGAGGGGAGAGACAGATTTCATAGCTTCATGTATCCTTAAACTTGTTGTATAGCCAAGGGGAACTTTGGACTCCTGATCCTCCTGTCTTTAACCCCCAAATGAAAAGACTACAGGTGCGTCCCACCAGGCCCAGCTCCCTGGTTCATTCTAATGGTCTACTTATTTTTGATGCTCTGTAAGCTGATTGCAATGCATCCAGGTGTGAATTCAAATTGCGTACGTTGTGAAATGTTTCCAGTCATGAGCCAGCAGATTTCACACCCATCACTCTGACCTTTTCCTGATGGGTCTTGTTGGATAACCATTCACTCTCTT
This sequence comes from Mus minutoides, assembly GCA_902729485.2. Taxonomy (NCBI): domain Eukaryota; kingdom Metazoa; phylum Chordata; class Mammalia; order Rodentia; family Muridae; genus Mus; species Mus minutoides. Next base: position 892,651 of record LR753382.1, on the reverse strand, counting down.
CTCATTCTGCTATGTCAGCCGACACCCTCCGTCCACCCTCTTCGGTGTCTGTTTTGTGTTCTGGTAATTTTTACATATCTGCTTTCCAGTTCACGATTGTATCTTCAGCTGTATACAATCTGCTATTGAACCTATCTGATTAGATTCTCTCTCTCTCTCTCTCTCTCTCTCTGTGTGTGTGTGTGTGTGTGTGTGTGTGTGTGTGCACTTGTTCATGTCTGGGGTGCAAATGTGCACATACTGCTCTACCTGTGTGGAGGCTGAGGACCACGTTCACGTTCAGGTGTTGGTCCTGACTTTTTCCACCTTGTCTGAGACAGGGTCTCTTTGCCACTGTAAGTCAGGCTAACTGGTCGGTGAGTTTCCCTGGGAATATGGTGCTAGCACAAAATGCTTGTACTGCTGTGTCCAACTTCTGGGGCGGTTTCATGTGTGCAATGTGTCTTCACGTGCATATATGTTTACATGTGTGTGGGCACATGTTTCTGGATTTGCAGGGCACAAGGGAGGTGCAAAATTGGTATCAAAATCAACCTTGATCACTTGTCCTCTATTCAATAAAGCTCGCTGACAATATGGCTTGTCTCCCTAGCAGCTTGCTGGGGGTGGGGATAGGGGTCTGTCGTAAGTTTGTTTTCTGTTGCTACAATAAACATCATGACCAAAAGCAATTTGAGGAGGAACAGGTTTATTTGATTTTTTTTCTCTTTTATTTGATTTCTAGTCTTTTTATTTTTTTTAATTTATTTATTTTTACTTCATGTGCATTGGTGTTTTGCCTGCATTTATGTCTATATGAGGGTACTGGATTCCTTGGAACAGGAGTTACAGATAGCTATGAGCTGCCACATAGGTGCTGGGAATTGAACTTGGGTCCTCTGGAAGAGCAGCCAGTGCTCTAAACAGCTGAGCTACCTCTTCAGTTTCATTTGATCTTACAGCTTACATCACAAAGGGAAGTCAGAGCAGGAAGCTGAAGGCAGGAACTGAGCAGAAACCATGAAGGATGGCTGCTGTCTGGCTTATGCTTCATGGCTTGCTCAGTCTGCTTTCTTATACAATCCACCTGCCCAGGGAGGCCCCTCCCCACAGTAGGCTGATCCCACCCCCATCAACCATCAAAAGACACCCCTCAGATTTGCCTCAGGCCAAAGTGATGGAGGTGGTTCTTTTTTTTTTTTTTTCCAACTGAAATTTCCTCTTCCCAGATGACCCCTAGTTCTTATCGAATTTGAAAATAAACAAACAAACCAAAAACCTAACTGCAGAGGGTCCCATCACTGTTTTCTGGTTAGAATTGCAGGGGGGTTGCCACACCCACACAGTAGTTAACTAGGTCCTAGGGAACTGAACCCCGGTCCTCATGCTCTCATGACAATTCCTTCACCTCCGAGGCACTGAGTCCAGCTTTCATGTGGGTTTTGAGATTCTGGACTCAGGAGGTCGGGCTTGTGTCCCAAGCGTTTTTTTATCCACGGAGCTGTCGCCTCAGCCCTGAAGAGATGCTTACACCGTCAGGGACAATGTTCATTTGCACAAGTTATATGCAAGGTACTTCGTACTCGGGTGCATTTACTTAATTTGGGTGTGTGTGGGAGTGTGTGTGTGTGTATGTCCACCTTGCATTTTTTTTCAAGCATTTTATACTTGGTCTTCTATTTTAGATTTGGTCCTTCCCGCTGCCTAAGTAGTAAGGGGTGCCTAAGGCTATTGCTGCCTCACAGCCACGCTGCATGGCTCCTTTCTTTGTAGTTTGGCAACCACTGACTGTGTGCCCTTTCTTTGTGGGTGGTCAGGCTGTGGGCATTTTGAAGGTTTATACTGGAAGCACACTTTGAGGCATTTCTAGCTGCTACTGTGGGGCTGGATGTGGGGCTACCCTGGATGACTTAAGCCACCTTAGCGACTCAGGCTCAGTCCACCCCTCTCACTCAGCCTCTGGACAATATTCAAACTGCCCATCTCAGAGCTCACTGTCACCTTTGGCTTGACTTTCCTGACTACAGTCTGCCACTACTCCATGCTTAAATTCCAATTCTTGCCATGTGTCTTAATTTGGTTTCTGTTGCTATGATACAATTCAGTGACAAAAATCAGCTTAAAGGAGGTAAGGATTAACTGGGCTTATAATTCCAGGTTACATTCCATTGTTGAAAGTAAATCAGGTAGGAACTCAGGGTATCACACTCACAGTCAGGAGCAGAGAAAGAATAACAACATTAACCACACATGGGCCCTCTCTATCTGTTTGCTCTCATCTGGCCTTCAGCCTCATAGAATTCAGGACCACCTGAGTAGGGAATAGTGCCGCCCATAATGGGCTTGGTCTTCCTATGTCAATTAACACTTAAGACAAATCTCCCAGAGTCATGTCCCCAGGCCAAGTGATCTAGACAATTCTTCAATTGAGGATCTCTTCTAGGGCGATCCTAGGTCATAGCCAGGTGACAGTAAAAACCCAATCATCACATTGAGGATTGTAGCGTTATTTTGGTTGGTGGGTGGGTTGGTTTGGCTGGGGTCATTTAGTCTTTAAAGACTCCCCTTCCTTTTTAGCAGGCTCCAGAGGTTATTGAGAGTGTCTCATCTCACTCTGCCTTTGTCATTCATGCACCATACCATTGTATTTTGGTTGTAGAACCATCATCTCCTCAAAAATTGATATTGAGGTTGCATCTGTTAACCCCATTTTAGAAAGAAGCAAACTGATCAAAGCTTCTGCTGCAGCAGGCCAACGGGAAGCCTGGTGAGCACTGGAGCCTAGGCTCTGCAAAGCCTGAGAGGTTCAGAGGGGGGGTGGGGGTAGGGGCTGGGGGTTCTGCAGCTTGGTCAGAGATGGGCCCTCACATTCCTGTGGGGATGGAATGAGGAGTCTCAGCTCAGCCAAAAGTCATTGAGCACCAGGTGCCCTCCACACGGGCTCAGCCAGTCTGCTGTGCAGCCTGCTCAGCGTGAGCCTCCCACCCTGGGAAGAAGCCAGCTGGCACTTCTTGCACCCCTGGTTTCCATGACAACCAGTCCTCCTCTGAGATGAGATGCAAAAGCCACAAGCAGTAAGTGGAACATTCCTGAATCTTGAGTCCTCATTTCCAGGTGGCTGTCCCACAGACCTTGAAGCCAGCATCAGGGCGCTCAGAAGAACACAGCGCCCACACCCATCACTAGCCGCTTTCCACTCCACTCACCTAGAGACACAGCCGCAGGAGAGGCCAGAAGCAGGCTGCAGTCTCCCTGGTGCTGGGCCGCTGGGCACCAGGTTCCCTTTTCATTCAGTAAATTTTCTCACCCCTCTATCTACATCCTGAGGTTCCTGTTAGGGGCATTTCCCTGTCTCCAGCCATTGGGAAACAAGCTGTCTAGCGCAAGACAAAACCTAACAGAGATAAGGGGCCACTGAAGCCACCAAGCACAGTAGACCTGGTGCCATCAGCAATCAGGGTCATTTGAGCAGGACCAAGAAGTGTGGGCAATGAAGAGTTAGCCTGTCAGAGAGGGAGGAAGAGCCCTTGAGGGAGAGGGAACCACAGTGAGGTAGTCTCAGGAGGCATGAGCTAGCTTAGTCTCTGTAGTAAGGCGGGCAAGCAGAAGACAGCCTTGAATAAGCTGGGAGTTCCAGCTTTAGCCTAGGCACAGTGGGCAACGTTTAAAATGTTCTAGGGAGCTGACCAGGCTCTATTGTCATCGGAGCATGAAATTAGAGACCCCAGGAGGGAGTACTATGCAGTAATACAAAGGAAGGAGCACAGGATCCAGGAGGACAGAAAAGAGGAGGTGACAGATGCAAAGGACATCTACAGGGGTGGAAAGATAGGACTTGGCAAAAGATAGTCTTCTGTGATAAAGATTGCAGCATCAGCCCAACGGGACTCCAAAAGCAGGGTGAGAAGTGGAACATGAGGCTGTGCCAGAGAGGCTGACACTTGCTGGGTCACAAGGGTGTGACCAACTGCTCCTAACAATATGGCAATGAGCTCCAGAGAGAGAGAGAGAGAGAGAGAGAGAGAGAGAGAGAGAGAGAGAAATGTTTCAGAGCCTCATTCGACCCTTGAGGTTTCCAGCAACCTCCAACCAAGTGGCCATTTCCAGCTGTAGCCTGCTTCTAGGCTTCTACACCGCCGCCAACCGCCCCCCCCGCCCCCCCTCGCCCAAGCCTCCACACCCTGTGTCGCACAGCCTCTGCAGAGCACATCTCAGCCACCCTCATCCCCTCATTCCCTGGGCTGAGGGTCTGGTTTCCTGGTTCTGGTTCCATGCATGTCACAAGCTGTGAAGGTGACTGCTCAGCTGTGTGTGCCTGGCCTGTTCCGGATGAGCTGGTACACACTGTGGAGGGATCAAGTCGGTGGCCGCAGATCTAAGAACTCCCCTGGATGGGGCGCAATCCTGGAACTGCACTTCCTTAACCCCCCCCTCCTGAACAAATTTGACAGTCCAGTCTCTGGAGACACTCAGCTAAGGGCACTCCGAACCCTCATACACCCTCGTCTCTGCTTCACTTACTTGTGCTCCAACCCCCTTGCCTACCCACACCCTTCATCTTCAGGCCCTCTCCACTCTCCACCCCTCCCCTCGGACCTTTCTTTTCCTCCTACTCTGGCCCCTCTTGCCTCCTCTGCTTTTCAGTCCCCTCCGTTCATACCCCTCCCCCACCCTCCCTCTACTCTTTACACCCCTCCCCCTCAAGTCCCCTCAGCTATTCACACTTTTCTCC
>LR753382.1:745102-887840 GCA_902729485.2 Mus minutoides | reverse complement strand
TGAGGCCTACCTAGAGACTCACTCTTTCTGGAGTCTCCTGGTCTCCAATCAGGTACCACCCTGAACACCCACAGCCTCTCTGTGTTGCCTGGCGGGCCCGGTGCCGCTGACGGTGATTCAGAACTTGGGACACCACGCTATCAGCAGAATCCTCCAGGAGGCTAGTGCCCCCTGGGACTCTAAGACTGGCTTCCCCTTGACCCCACCTGCTCCTTTTTCCACGATCCTGGTCCCATCGCACATCCTAACACTCCCCGAGCAAGAAGAAGGGGTACGGTGGGGAAGAAGCCCAGAGAAAGGGGCGTGTCCTGGCCAAGGAGCTCAAGGAAGCCCCGCCTTAGAGTCCAGACAACCGGGAGGCCCTGGGACCCGCGCCTGACCCGCGCCCTGCCTGGTGGGGCCACCCCTCGGCCTGCGGAGCCTCTCCGCCCCAGCACCCGCTTCCTCCCCGGGGCGGAGCCCGGCGGCCACGGGCCAAGCGCCATAAAATTTAAAGAGGTGAGAGAGACACTTCGCAGAAACCTCAGCAGCGCGGGGAAATGAAATAAGGCCTCCCTCCGGGGCAGCGGGCAAGGTCACCCCGCGGGGCCCGGCTGCGGGCACTGAGCTCCGCACGCGTCTCCAGGGCCCTGTCCCCAGCGCCCGACTTATCGTCCCCATGCCTTTCTCGGGTGTCCGCCCTGCGGCTCCGCATCCCGCCGTCCCTCTCCCCGCGCCCCCCCATACCCCCTCCCCCAGTGATGGATGGAGCCTTCAGGGAGCCGGCGCGGGCGGGCTCGGCTCGGGCGGAAATGAAGAGGATAAGATCTGCGAGCCGGGGCGCCCGTGACACCGCCATATCCGCCCGGCTCTATGCGCTCCGGGTGATGGATGGGACGGAGCACCCCGCCCCAAGCCCCCTGTACCGAAAGCCGGGGGGTGGGAGCGAGCGCACACACGAGAGAGAGAGAGAGAGAGAGAGAGAGAGAGAGAGAGAGAGAGAGCCAGCTCTGCGACCACACAAGCCGTCGCACCCCGCATTACACACACCCTGTTTCCTATATGTCTGACCGTGAGGTTTGCACACGTATGGGACTGTTCCACTGAGCGTAACGTACCCACGCACCCACTGCACACCCTCTCTTGCAATCTTCAACCTTTGCAAAAACCACACCCTATACCCACTTACTCTCCACCCTGCTTCTCTCCCGCCACACGCACTCACATCCAAGCAGGTCCTGTGCCCTCCCAGCTGCAGAAATTACAGTCTCATGGGCCACACAATCCCAGTGTATTGGAACAGTGGCTACTAATTGTGGTCATTATCTTGTCAGGAAAGTAAACAGGTCAGATTTGGCGTGGACAAGGGCAGCTGAGGGCCTGTCGGTCTAAACAACACCTCAACACCATGGTTACCATGGTTACCATCTTCCTAGCTCTATCACTGAGCAGCATCACCGTTGCTATGGTTACAGGCGCCGCATCTTCCCGGACTTCATCGCCTGCTTTCCTATCTCTGTCTCCATTACCATTCATTCATTCATGCCCTGTATGTGCTCACCCCTCAATTTATTCACCAGCTGGGGAGAGCAAGTTGGTCAAGTCAGGGCCCGTCTCTATGAGCGCATCTCTGAAGCCTCGAAACGGGCAAGCAAACAACAGCGCTACGGCTGCTGCTGAGCCCTGAAAAACTGTTGGATCTTAGAAACATGGACGCTTTGTCAGAAAGGGTACACCGTGAAAAATACCAGGGAAGGCAGCAGAAAGGCCTGGCGCTATCCCTTGGTCACCATGGCTTTGTGTGCTTGATGAAAGGTCACTTCTCAGAGTGTCATGGGGTTGGGGGTAGGGGGTGCAGTAAGAAGAGAAGTCCAGTTTAAGTCACTTTGAAGGATTTCTAATGACCCAAAATTTCCCCCGGCATATGGTTGAGAGCAGAGAGTGGACAGCCCTGGATTTGCCAATCCTGAGTCTGTGGACTTTGAACGAATCATTTCTGCACATTGTCTGCCTTTATAAGAAGCCTCTGGAAGCCGTGTTTTTTTCTTGAGTCAGCTGCATTAACTATTTTAGCCTATAGAGGCCGCTCGCGTTCCTCTCCCAAACCCACCTGGTAACAACACCGGGGAGGAATTAGGTTTGCTCAAAAAAGTTTCCACTAATGAAACTTTTCTCATGACCCCAAATATGTCAGTATATAAAACACACCTACAAATCAGACATTTCCTCATAAGTCATGAAGAAATTCATTTAAAAACATTTCTAAAGTTACATATGACATTTTAAATGAGACAATTTGCATACTTAATGAGTTGGATTTGTTTGATTATTTTTACATAAAGAATTCGATCTTGGCTGAATATTGATATTACAGGGCATAGAACAACAAAGTTTTTCAGAGTTGATTGATATTTTGATTTTATAATAATGACCACCACTTCACATAAATATGAATTGAATAATGACGATTGTATCATTAAGGCCACTTGACAAAGTGCTGGAAGTTCTGTCCTATTCCCAGCCAATACCCATCGAACAATTTCTTTATAAAACTCATCGGCAAGTTGAACAGCACATTTTAAAATCAAATAGTCCAACAAAACACACCAAGTTGGTATGAGCTGAAGTGGAATAGTGGGAAAATACTAGGTTTTGTTTTCTACAATTAAGCCATTGTGTTTCTATGAGAGCAGAAAAAAAAATTTTTTTTTTTTTGTTTTTTCAAGACAGGGTTTCTCTTTATAGCCCTGGCTGTCCTGGAACTCACTTTGTAGACCAGGCTGGCCTTGAACTCAGAAATCTGCCTGCCTCTGCCTCCCGAGTGCTGGGATTAAAGGTGTGCGCCACCACGCCCGGCTGAGAGCAGAAATTTTTAAATATACAGTAAGTATACATTGCAGTTTATAACATGCAGCACTCTGAAGTCTGGGTGGAGGTGGTTGGGCAGAGGCTGCTGGCTTTGTGTGCCATGACCCCATTACCAGTTACAGGTTGTGTGCTCAGAACGTAGGCTGCAGCGACGTCTCCTGATGCATGCACACAGATGGCATCGCCCCTGTTCCACATTCGATGCTGTGTTAATTTCTGGTTCTTGCCAGTTCAGAAACTACTTATCCAGTTTTTCATGAACACCATATTGTTAAGAACTCCAACTTGGGTTGTGTGTGGTTAATTTACAACTGTCAAATTAATGAGGTCTAGACTTACCTAAGAGAGAGGATGTTGGAGGATTGCCTTGATTGGGTTTACTGAGAAGATTAACTTGATTAGGTTAAGTCAGTGCAAGCAGCACCGTTCCCTGGGCTAGCATCCTGGGCTGTATACAAACAAGAAAGCAAACTGAGTTTAAGTTCTTTGCTCTGCCTCCTGGCTGTAGATACAGTATTACCAACTTTCTCAACTCCCCGTGGCCTCCACAAAATGTTGGGCTGTAATCTTGAGCTGGGAGCCTTCTCAGGAAATCTTAAAGATTTGTTCTTTGGCCGTGTGTGTGTGTGTGTGTGTGTGTGTGTGTGTGTGTGTGTGTGTGTGTTTATGCCTGCCTACATGCGTTTATATGCACTGCATGTGCAAGTACCCATAAACAAGAAGAAGACACCAGGTCAGCTGGGTTCTCTGCAAGAGCAGTACACACTTAAAACTAGCTAGCCGGGGCTGGTGAGATGGCTCAGCGGGTAAGAGCACCCGACTGCTCTTCCGAAGGTGATAAGTTCAAATCCCAGCATCCACATGGTGGCTCACAACCATCCGTAACAAGATCTGGCGCCCTCTTCTGGAGTGTCTGAAGACAGCTACGGTGTACTTACATATAATAAATAAAATTTAAAAAGAAAAAAAAAGAAAAAACTAGCTAGCCATCTCTTTACCCTCCTGTCAGGTTTTGGGTTGTTTCTTTGTTTTGTCTTTATCACAACAGAAAAGGTAACTAAAATAGATTGTTACCAGCAGCTTAAGCTGTAGGTTAGACCCCTATGAGACAGGAGAGTCGGCTGGATGCTTTAGCAGCAGTACACAGCGCAGCATCAGAAAAAAGAGAGACCCTGCCTCAAAACCAGCTTCTGCCTGTTGTCCTCTAACCTCACACTCGCACCATGACAGGCATGTCTGTGTTCACACACACACTCACACAATAAATAAGTTAATTTAATTAAAACACTGCATAGCATCTTATAAATTCATAACACATAACACATACTTTAAAATAAACTTTGAACTATTATTACTTCAATTTTAAAAGTCAAAGTGGCAGAAGGCATTTTTGGAGCTTAAAAACAGGTTAATATTCAGATTACATAAAGATATTCAGCACAGTAATATCAAAGGCAAACAACTAATAGAAAAGTGAGCATAAGATATGAGCAGCTAATATGAAGAGGGGAAAATGAGAATTTCCCATAAGAAAATGAAAACATGCTCAGCTTCACTAATAAGTGGAAAAGAAAAAAAAATAGATAAGCAAAAATGTCCCTTCTTAGATCCCACAAATGTGGCATCTGACATCCAGTGGTACCAAGTGTTAGTGAGGGTGGGAGGAAGTGGGAATTCTTGCTGACAGGAGAGTAGATCAGAGATTTGGAAAGAGGACCGCATGGCACCCTATACACTCAGGGCCCAGGAGGACCACATGGCACCCTATACACTCAGGGCCCAGTGATTTTCCTCCTTGGTAGATACACCTGAGATAGTCTGCTGTTACTCACATAGTTGTTCATACCAAGATCATTTGCAGTTCCAACATATTAGAAATCTGTGTCTATCAGTCAGAGTCCATGCGTGGCCTGAGGGCTTGTTGCTTCCCACATTGGCTACTGTTCTCCAGATGAAATGAATAAACCAGGGCTACACCCACCCATCCACACGGACAAACCATCTCCTGATTGCTCAGTGCCAACAGACGGAGAGGGATCGTGTACATAAACATACACATAACAGTTCAGCTGCCTTTAGTGTCATGTAGCGTCCCACCCAAGGATACCACTACTGGGGGAGGATCAGAAGTCCTCTAACCCACACGGGGAGGGGAGAGAAGGCAGGGGGAGAGGAAGAGGGAGAGGGGGGGATGAGAGGCTGGGAAGAGAGAGGGAGAGCACATTCCACAGATCTCCATATCCGAAGATGTAGAGCCAGACCATAGACTCTTCATCCCACCTGTCAACTGTTATCTGTGGGCCTCAGCTTGACTCTTTCTCCCAGTCTCCATTGTAAGCAAGTAGAAGTGAGTTGTGACCAGCCAAGTAGATGGAGACCATCAGCACTCAGTCCTAAAGCCGCCTGCCCTAAGCCTTCCTCCTCTTTTTTCTTCCATCACCTCGCTGCAAACAAGCCAGGTCTACAAATAGCTGCCCCACAGGGAGCCCCCACTGACTCCTGCAAGAACACCTACCCACTGGTCCAGAGCTTCTCTTTGCGGTTGTGGGCTGGCAGAGATGACCTTGGATGGCACTGTCTCCTAAATGCCTTGGAGTTTGCATGATGCTCCCTTCTTCCTCGCTGCTCCTTGAGACTGTCATGGCTGCTTGGCATTGGGGGAGTAGTTCAGGAGCAAAGACTTGCCTAGCATATGCCAGACTCTGGGTTCAACCAGCATCACAAAAATCCATAAGAAAATGGCATTGTTGTAGCTCTTCTTGCTTTGCGCGTGTCAGGAGGGTGTAGGTGTGTATATGTGCTCGTGTGCGTGTGACAGCTAAAGGTTGTCATGGGGTGTCTCAACTATTCTCTATCTTACGGTTTCTTCTGTTTTCTTTTTTTTTAAGATTTGTTTATTTTTATGTATATGAGTACACTGTCGCTGTCTTCAGACACACCAGAAGAGGGCATCAGATCCCATTACAGATGGTTGTGAGCCACCATGTGGTTGCTGGGAATCGAACTCAGGATTGCTGGAAGAGTAGTAGCCAGTGCTCTTAACCACTGAGCCATATCTCACGCCCTTCTTTGGTTTTCTTTTAAGATGGTATTTCTCCCTGATCCTAGAGCTTGATGATTTAGCTCTGCTAGCTAGCTAGAGAACCGCAGGGATCCGCCCATCTTCATCTCCTGAATTCTAGGATTACAGGCATGCACCAGCATGTGGGTGCTAGAGATCAAAGTCTGGCCCTTTCCCGTGTGCCAATCACTTTACCCGCTGAGACATTGCCTAGCCCCTTGGTTTTTATCCTGCAGGAATTGTTATCCTAGTCAGAATTCCTGAGAAAGCCATTGCTGTGTCTTTGGTTGGAATTCCATCTGACTTCACTATTCACATCTGCGGCCTCACGGTCTGCAATAATGTGCCTCTCCAATCATATCCATGTCCCACTTATTTAGACACTATTATTAGATTTTATTAGAGATTATTTTTATTAGATCTCATTAAATCAACAAAATAATTTGTTTTATAGATCGATCTTGTGTATCTTCTGTGAATATTCAGTTGGTTTTGTCTCCACTGTAAATGAAATCTTAATTTCTCCTACCTATTATTAATGTATATGTATGGTGTAGAGGGTTACAGTGCCACAGACCACAATGCAGGCCACAGGACACCACTGTGGAATCATTTCTCCCTTCCTACCTTTACCTGGGTCAAATACATCAGTGGCTTTTGTTTTACATGGACATTTTTATTTCTTCCCAAAGATAATTCTTTTTAGATTTCTGAAGAAGGTGTCTATTCCATACAAGTTTATAAGCTAACTTCATAGCATATCTCAGAGGATCTCTCGAGCTCCTTTCACATCTACTGTCTCTGAACTTGAACTTGCATCCTTTCAAAATATTAAAAATCACAGCCCCGAGAGGGTCTATTTTAATTGAACCAACTTGTAACTTAGCAGATAATGGCTCCTTCCTTCTGGTTTCCTGACTCATTCTCTGCCTTCTGTCTCATTATTTTAGTCACTCTGGTTATTCTTTTTTGTTGTTTTTGTTTTTGTTTTTGTTTTTCGAGACAGAGTTTCTCTGTATAGCTCTGGCTGTCCTGGAACTCACTCTGTAGACCAGGCTGGCCTCGAACTCAGAAATCTGCCTGCCTCTGCCTCCCGAGTGCTGGGATTAAAGGCGTGCACCACCACGCCCGGCCACTCTGGTTATTCTTTAAAAAGGGCATCTGAAGTCTGTTGCGTTCTAATATCTGAGGTGGTGGAGATTCTCTGGTGTATCTCAGAAGAACTTGGTTGCCTGAAGTAGGATCTGTGGTTCATGCACAGTCCCCTCTTTAATGCAATTAACTTATCAGTTTCCCCAGTTTCTATTTATGTTACATTTTAACATTATATGAAAAGCATGTATTTTACATTATCTACCAGAATTTTGCATTAGTTTGTGCAATCTATTGTTACAAAGTTTGTTTGTTTGTTCGTTTGTTTGTTTGGAAACAGAGTCCCTCTATAGCGCCCTGGCTCACCTTGAACTCACAGATGTCCTCCTGCCTCAGCCTCCTGAGTGCTGGGATTAAAGTGTTGCACCATGCTGGGCTGTATCTTATGAAAGTGTTACAGACACCCAGGCTTTATTTGATTTTTTTTAAGCTAGGCTCTCAAGCTTGCTACATAGCCAAGGAAGGACTTCTTACTAGACTTCTTACTGTCCTGTCCCAAATGCTGGGATGAAAGGCATGCACCACACCCCTGACATTTTCCCTGCTTTCTACTGAGCCGGTCGCTTATTTTTACTTTCACTATTCTGAGGGACCCTCACCAGGTAAATTGCTATCTGTGAGAACATGGGTACCTGAGTTTGACCTCAAGGTCCCATGGTGGAGGGAAGGCACTTATTCTGGGAATTGTCCCCTAACTTCTGCCCTCATGCTGTGGCCTGCACACACACACACACCTGAGCTCCCACACAGGCAACAACTCTTTTTAAAGTTATATATTCTGGTTATATTGTTTTGAGTAGCTCTCCATAAGTTTTGACATATATGATTGGCCCAGCAAAGTCAAGAGCTAATCAATACCTCTAACGTTTTCCTATAATAAACACAAAAGTGGAAATATTGATTTATATTGTCCTCTTTTGCCATTTTGCATATCTTATTGTTGACTTTCCCGTTAGCTGTATTATACAACTGAAGTTTACCATATTTCATCTAGTCTAAGAGGTCATCAACATTTACACAAACAAACCTATTATTATGTACCCCTAAGAAAAAAGAGATTATATCACCAAAAATGGCAGAGAAAATTCCTTCTTCCATAAAAGAAATGAAAAACATTAGCGGGCCATGAGGGTGGGTCAGGAAAAAAAACAAACTTTTCAGATGTCTGGAAATTAACCAAAGGATTGTAGCCATCTGCAGCATGTTTAAGAGGAGAAAGAGTGGCAATAGCCAGTTGTCTGCAAGAACAGCAAGCTTCATTTGAGTTTTCACCTTCTCTGTTCCCATCGGTGTCCCTCAGCTCCTCAGCAGCCTCTCGGCTGCGACTGGAGAGCAGACCCACAGCCCAGTAGCCGTTAGGAAGGAAAGACGTGATCTGAGCATCTTTGAAACCCTCTTCCCAGAGAGTAGTCCATATTGAGCCTGCTGGGGTTTTCCACAGATAACCGCACTTACTGGTGTTTGTTTCCTGTCACTCAAGGGAACATGAAAAAGCTCTGGCATGGAAGTGACGATGGCTACATGCATGCAGTACTCATGACCAAAAGAGATGCAAGAAGGGCTTCAGCTCTTGCCTCCAGGTACCATGGAAGTTCTTTGCAGCCAGGATGCGGCAGTGAGGTAGAGTTGTGCATTGACTATCTGAGGGTTGAAGGCATAGTCAATGTGCATACAGATGTAACCACTCAGAAAGACGCAGAGACCTTGGGGCTGGTGCAATGGCTCAGCAGCTAAAGGTGCTTGCTCCAAGTCAGACGGCCTGAGTTTGGTCCCTGGGACATGCACGGTGGAAGGGGAAAACCAACTCCTGAAAACTGTCTTCCAAACTTCTACATGTGTTCTGTGGTGTGCTTGTACATGTACATACATGCCACCACATGCATGTACACACATTTAGTCAATCAATCAATCAATGTTTAAAAATGACTTGGAGACTTTTAATGGCTCCAGGTGTATCAAAATACTTTTGTGCACTTATTAGTTGACCACTAAGCTAACCATAAGAGATATCAGTGGTTACATGTGATGGAAAGTATAGACTTCACAGAGTTAGCTCACAAAACTCTAAACAGTCAACGACCAAAAACAATCACAATATACTCAACAGGGAAAGGAAGGAGGGACTGGATTTCCTGAGTTGTCACATTAAATTATTGGAAATATCCAGTTCCTATGACAAAATTGAGACATGTGAAGAAACAAGAAAATATGGCTGCAGACAGGAAGCGTTCAGTCCACTGAAGGCATTCCTATGAAAACACAGATGTCGGGCTTATGGGGAAAGGCTGCACATCAGCTATTTCAAATATGTTCAAAGGACTAAGAGAAACCACATCTAAAAACTGGAGGGAACATGAGAATAATGCCAAATAGAGAAAGCCAATAGAGATAGAGATTATAGGAAATACCCAAGCAGGAATGCTGGGGTCAAAAAAGTCAAAGAACCTCATTGAAGAATTCCCTGGAGACGCTGATCTGAATGAGGGAGGATAGAAGAAATTAACCTGCAGCAGAGTCCTTGGAGATTTTCTATATGGGAGCACAGAGAGGAAGAATGAAGAAAAACAGAGTCTAGACCTCTGAGACATCACCAAGTGTGTCATATACACAAGTGGGGATTCTAGAAGGAGGTGGGAAGGGAGGGAGGGAAGAAAGGAAGGGAAAAGAGAGAGGCTGAGAGACTGAGACTTGGAAAAGCAATGGCCTTAAACCACCCACGTTTGATGGCAAACATAATCTACACATCAGAGGAAATCAGTGGCCCTCAAATTACCTAGTGTCAAAGAGGTCCACGCCAAGATTCATCATCAACTGTTGGAAGGTAAAGATAAGGAATATGAAGGCATCAAAGGGAAACAACTCACCCCACACAAAGGAGCCTAAGTATGATGGACGGCTGATCTCTTGTCAGCCACAATGGAGAGCAGTAGGCAGTGAAATGAAGGTTCCCAGCGGTGATTCCAGTTCATGCATGGAAATAAACACTGGGGTTGGCAAAAAGGCTTAGGGGGTAGAGGTGCTTCACAGGCCTGCCCATCTGGGCTTGATCCTTGGATCAGACAAGGTGACAAGAGAGAATTAACTCCCAAGAGTCATTCTCTGATGCACACATATACACATGTATGTACATGTGTGTGTGTGTGTACACATATATATATATATATATATACACACACACATGTGCATATACCACATACACACCCATACACCACACACATACACATGTGTACACATACATGCACACATGCACATATAAACATGCAGACACCCATGTGTTTGAGTGCTCACACACATATACATACACACGTGGACACACTCACACATACACCACACACATAGCACACACCACACACTCACATACACACATACTACACACACTACACACACACACACACACACACACACACACACACACAGAGTAAATAAATAATAAAAAAGAGATCAGGCCAGATGTGGGTAATCCCAGCATTCAAGAGACAGAGGCAGGGAGATTTCTGTGAGTTCAAGGCCAACCTTGTGTACATAGTGAGTTCCAGAACTGCCAAGGCTACACAGAGAAACTCTGTCTCAAAACTCCAAATAATAAATAGATGATAAATGATGATTATATACATAGATAGAAAGACAGATCAAATATAAAAGAAAGATCACAATGTATGTAAACATAACAAAAGTATACAATTTTAAAATAACTTTTCTCCTATTTTAATTCATAACAGAGTAAAGCAACAATGGGGAGTGTGCTGATGTCCAGTGAGTGAGGAAGAAATGCCACTTGTAGGGCAGCCATGCCAAAACCAAGAGGGAGGGGAGGGGGCATTGAAGGCTGAAAATTTCATACTATTGTAATTAAACTGATAATAAAATGAACTATATTATAATAAGTTGTTTGTTCAAATCCCCAGGGTGACCACAGATGAAATGACACCAACAAGTAAGTGAGAAGGATGACAAGCAGACACAAATGCACACTAGAAAATCATGATTAAGAGGGAGGAAGCAGCAAGGGAGGGATGGATGGCCCAAAGGTGTCAAGGACACACAGCCAATAAGCAGCAACACTTACAATGTAACCTCACCGTGTCAGTAGCCTCCGTAAATGAAAGGATAGAGTGTTCCCATCAAAAGCAGGCACTGGAAGAATGAAAAAAAAAATCACATGATTAGGGCCAGGGATATGGCTCAGCATGTAAAGGTACTTGCTGCCAAGCCCGAGGACCTGAGTTCTATTCCAGAGACCCACACAATGGGAGAAACAACACTTGAAAGTGTCCTTTGGGCTGTCCGGAGCGAGCGGGGTTGACCAGAACAAGGGAAAAAAAAAAGAAAGTGTTCTTTGACCTGCATACCTGCATCATGGCACAGGCGTGCCCATCACACACACACATGCACATACATGCACACACACAATAGATGATAGATAGATGATAGATAGATAGATAGATAGATAGATAGATAGATAGATAGATAGATCTAACTATATACATCTATGAAAGCCAAACTTTTATTAATCTATACACCGATATACATTATATGATACAAATTACTTTTAAAAAAAGGCCTTGAAGTGACTGTCCTAAGATGACATAAAACAGCCTTTAAGACAAAAACTGTTACAAGAGACAAGAAAAAGACGAAAAAGTGGTGTTTGTTTGTTTGTTTGTTTGTTTGTTTCAGACAGAGTCTTGTGTAGATCAAATTGACCTCAAACTCATGGTGTAGTTGAGGGTGACCTTCACAATTCTCCCATCTTCAGTCCCAGGGCTGAGATTACAGGTGAGGGCCACATGGTCACTCTAAGAAGGCTAGAGGGATGGCTCAGCAGTCAGGACTGGAGTATACCCTTGCAGAGAACCTGGGCTCAGTGCTGGCTCCCACATTAGGTTGGAGTTACAACCATTTGTAATTTCAGTTCCGGAGGATGCAACAGCCTCTTCTAGGCTCTGCAGATTTCTGCACATGTATGATACACACACATACACTGAAGTACATATACATAAAATAAATGCATCTTTTTTAAAAAAGACTATTTTATAATAATAAAAGTGGCAATCCGTAAAAGAAATGTAAGAGCTATAAACTTGTGCAAACTTAATCACAAGATTCCCCCCTAAAACAAGCAAAACCTAACAATTAAGGGAAAAACAGACAATCCAACAACCGCAACTGTCTTAATATGGCTAGAACATCTACAAAATTCAACAAAGAAATGAGGTGTAAGCATGGACATGAGCTCCATGGCTCCCTTCAAGGAGCTGGTGAGCATTCCTGTCGGGTGACCACACAGCATTCCCCAGATCATCTGTTAGGCCAGCAATCAAGTCTCAACAAATTAAAACTATTTGGGTCAAAGTATTTTCTCCAGTCACAAGGCAAAAATTCATGATCAACAGCAAAAGGAAATTTGGGACTCACAAACGTGTGGAAATTCAACAACATGGTTTTACCTAGATAACTAATGGATCAGAGAAAAAAATCATAAAGGGGATTAGAAAACACTTCAAGAGGGAGTTAGGCACAGCTGCATACTCAGGAGACTGAAGCAGGAGGATTGCTATGAATTCAAGACCAGCCTAAGCTATTTGGTAATTTTGAAACTAGCCTAGGGTATGTAGTAAGACCATGGCTAGAGATGGGAGTGGGGAGGGGAGGGAGAAAGGAAGAAAGAGGGGCAGAAGGAAGGAGAGAAAAAAATATATAATGGCAAATGTAGTGGTTTGAATCTGCTTGGCCCAGGGAGTGGCACTATTTGGAGGTGTGGCCTTGTTGGAGGAAGTGTGTCACTGGTGGTGGGGGTTTAAGACCTTCTTCCTAGCTGCCTGGAAGCCAGTCTTCTGCCTTGGTCATGGCATCTGTTCACAGCAGTAAAACCCTAACTAGGACAGCAAACTTAGATAAAAGAAATACTAAGAGGGAAAGCCGGAGCCGGGTGTGGTGGCGCACGCCTTTAATCCCAGCACTCGGGAGGCAGAGGCAGGCAGATTTCTGAGTTCAAGGCTAGCCTGGTCTACAAAGTGAGTTCCAGGACAGCCAGGGCTACACAGAGAAACCCTGTCTCGAAAAACCAAAAAAAAAAAAAAAAAAAAAAAGAGGGAAAGCCGGAGCCAAGAAAGAGCCCTGGTCAATGATATGATCTTTGATCGTGGGGAAATAGGGGGCAAATAAAAGCCAAACCCCAAGTAGTAAAGGGGAAAATAACCACTAAGATGGAAATCAAATCAGTAGCCAGCAGGAAAAAAGAGAAAACTCAAAGCCAAAACCCAGGGATTCAGGAGAGTTGACAGAACTAACAAGTCACGGAGCTTGACCGGGAGTCTAGAGAAACTCAAATTCCTAAACTCAGAAATGAAAGAGAAGGGACGACTGGCTTTCCAGAAATTAAAAGGCTTTTAAGGGAACACGATGGACAAAGTAAGCAGTGGGGAATGGATCCATTTCTAAAAGGCGCAAGTGACTGGAAGTGAATTTAAATTTAAATTTTATATCTGAACAGATAAAACACTAAAGTGTGGAGAGGGAGCTCATTGGTAAAGCGCTCGCTTTGCAAGCGTGGGGACCTGAGTTTGGTGCCCAGGATGAGTTGGTTTGCTTTGCTTTAAGCTAGGCTTGTTATGGACTATTATGATCCCAGCACTGGGGACACAGAGATCTTACTTGTGTGTTCTAGGCCAATAAAAGACAATGAGACCGCGGGGGAGTGGCAGTGCACGCCTTTACTCCCAGCACTTGGGAGGCAGAGGCAGTTGGATTTCTGAGTTCGAGGCCAGCCTGGTCTACAAAGTGAGTTCCAGGACAGCCAGGGCTATACAGAGAAACCCTGTCTCGAAACCCCGCCACGCCCCCCCCCCAAAGACAATGAGAAATGACTCCCGAGTTTGCCCTCTGGGCTATAGACACTTGTTTTCTGAGCCGAGTTCTCCAGTGACCTAAGATCTTCCTCTAGGTTCCAGTTCTTGAAGGTTTCACCTCCAAACACCGTGGATCCTTAGGGGACACAACTGTACCATATACAAGCCAGAGAAGTTTGAGGGGATAGTCTCCTCTTTTCATTAACTTTACTTTCAGGATGCGTGAGCAGGACAAGGTCTCCCCCAAAGAGGTGTGTATCCCAAAAATTCTCTGCCCTGACCCCCTAGTGAGAGCCCAGACTCCTGATTGGTTCTAAGGTCCATCCATCTACCCAGCATGGTAAACCCTCCCTTGTCTGTTGGTTCACAGGCAACCGGGAGGCAGGCTCAGCTCCCAGATCAATGACATCACGATCATAGCCACTAGAGGGAGCCCTTTGGATCCAAGACTTAAACCAGCAGGGTCCAAACTGTCAGGGACACTTAGCAACTACTTAGCAAGCAACATTGTTTCTCATAGACCATTGGGGCAGTAGTGAGAAAGAGCCATTTTCATGTCCCCACGACCCTTAAATTCCAGAGCCTTGGATGATGTTTGTAGAATAAATATGACAACCAATCGACGTAAGACATCATATTACGAGAATAAAAGATGCCACTGTTATAAGATATACCTGAGTGTGCCAGGATGGGTGGGTCCCACAGGACACAGCTTTCTGCACACTGAGTCAGTTTGCCACGAAGTGAGTGCTCTAGTCAGAAGCAATGCCGTGGGGAGCACCAGGAAGGCTGTGACTTGGAACTCCACTTCACGGCGAGTGCTGTGCCAACGAGAGTGAACCACGAAAGATTTTAATAGGCTTCCCATGTCCCGCAGTCCCAGGAGCACAGCCACTCAGCCGATGCTAAAGGCCGCTCTGAACACTGCTTTGGTTTTCATAAAGGACAGATATTCACCTTGTTTCTCTCTGCAACGTACCACTCTCGGTCCCTGCCACCCTGGGATCCTGTGTGCCCAGTGCAATGACTTACCAGTTACTCTATAGCACTGTCCTCTGAGGACTGTCCTCTGAGGTCCTCTAATCTTCATGAGACCAGCTATATCTGCTTGCAGATCACCAATGGTTTGTAGACCATTGACCTTCACTTCTAGAAAGAGAGGTAATAGGATCACTGAAACCTTACCTGAGTATCCAGCCACTCCTCCCTGACAGTCATGAGCAACTCTGTGGTGACTGCATGAGGATTCAGAGGTCCAGGGAAAAGCTAGAGCATATGGGCTGGGGAAGGCTTCAAGAAAGGGGCTCCATCTATGCAACTAAGGAGGAGCCAGCATTCCAGTGTGGCTGCTTTGGGGTTACCCATGCTCTCTGTGAGTAACCCAATACTCACTGGCTCCCCAGAGGAGGCTTTCATGGGATCAAATTTTGGTTTGTTGTTGAGACCTTAGAAGGAAGCTGGTATATGTCATTTACCCCAAGAGGAAACTCTCAAAACATCGCTTTAACATCTCTATGTCTGTCTTACAGAGACTCTTGCTGACATGCCTTCATCGAGGTTTGTCTTTCAGTTTTGTTTGGTTTTTATGTGGTGTGTGTATGTGTGTGAGTGTGAGTGTGTGTGTCTTAGAGATCAACCTTGGGTGTTCCTCAGGAGCAATCCACCTTGCTTTCTGAGACAAAGTCTCTCACTGGCCTAGAGTTCATCAATAAGGCTGAGCTGGCTGAGCTGGCTGGCCAGTAAGCTCCAGGAATCCCCCTCTCTCCTCTCCAGTGCTAGAAGTGCAAACACATGCCACCACACCAGCTAGGATTTTTTTTTTTAAGATTTATTTTATTTATTATATGTAAGTACACTGTAGCTGTCTTCAGACACTCCAGAAGAGGGAGCCAGATCTCGTTACGGATGGTTGTGAGCCACCATGTGGTTGCTGGGATTTGAATTTATCACCTTCGGAAGAGCAGTCGGGTGCTCTTACCCGCTGAGCCATTTCACCAGCCCATCCAGCTAGGATTTTTAAATGGGTTCTGGGGATTATGGTCAGATCCTCATGCTTGCAAGGTAAGTACTTTACCAGCATAATCATCTCTCCAGCCCTAGACACATCCTGTTAGTTTCCTAGACTGGCCTCATACCCTGGTTTCAAGCAATCCTCCTCCTTAGATTCCCAAGTAGCTGGAACTTCATGTGTCTGACCATATCTGTCTTACCAATGTATTTCCTGAAGCCTTGGTTAGTTTGTCATCTGGGGCCTCCTAGGAGACAGAGCAAGAGAGAAAATGAATGAGCTTTAAATGATATATTCATTAGAGATTCCGATTTCTCTTTTCTTGGATAGCATGCCCAACTCCACTTCTTCTGCCCATAGTATATAAGGATGTCATGAAACTAAAACCTTGTTCCATGTGAGCCATACCAGGTACTGAGTGTGTCAGCTACTGAAACTTTCGTAATAAATCTGGAATCTTTGCTTCCACTCTTTGTCATAGTCAGTGTCAGCCGTCAACTTGACACACCTGGGAAAAGGACCCCTCCCCAGTTAAGGAATTGCTTGCATCAGAGTGGTCTGTGGAGCAACTTTTTCTTGATTTCTGATTGATGTGGGTGGTGTCATCTCTAAGCAATGGGCCTGCATAAGAAAGGTAGCAGACAGCAAACTTAGAGGCAAGCAGCGGTTCTTCTTGGGTTTCTGAGTCAGTTCCTGCCCTGGCTTCCCTCAAAGATGACTGCAACCTGTAAGCCAAATAAGCCACTTCCTCTTCAAGTTGGTTTGGTCAGTGCTTTATCACAGCAACAAAGAAGCAAAATGGGATACATTCATATAATCGTGTTAGCTAGCTCCAAGATTGAGTTCTGCTGTGATCTGACCCCTTAGAATATGCTCCCAAGTCGGTGTAAGTCTGAGACATCTTGCATTTCCTTTTTCTCTGTGAAATGCTTCCTTTGTAGCTGGTTCTCTGAAGCTTGCCCTGCCTTGAGTCTGGTTATAAATCTAGAAACAGCCGGGCGTGGTGGTGCATGCCTTTAATCCCAGCACTTGGGAAGCAGAGGCAGGCGGATTTATGAGTTCGAGTCCAGCCTGGTCTACAAAGTGAGTTCTAGGACAGCCAGGGCTATACAGAGAAACTCTGTCTCAAAAAACCAAAAATAAAAAATAAAAAAAGAAAAGAAATCTAGAAACAACGAGGGGTGTGGATGGGAACTCTGCAAGACATTAGCCCTTCCCTGCAAGAGTAAGGGCTGGGAAGAAGGCTCAGTTGCTGAAGTTCTTTTTGTTGTTGTTTTGTTTTGTTTTGTTTTGCTTTGCTTTGTTTTGTTTTTTCGAGACAAGGTTTCTCTGTGTAGCCCTGGCTGTCCTGGAACTCACTCTATAGACCAGGCTGACCTCAAACTCAGAAATCCGCCTGCCTCTGCCTCTCGAGTGCTGGGATTAAAGGCGTGTGCCACTGCTGCCCTGCAGTTGTTGAAGTTCTTGATGTGCAAGTGTAAGGACCTGACTTTGGAACCCCAGAACCTGTAAAAAGCTGAGCTAGTGCTCCCCTTTAATCTCAGTGCTGGGGAAGCAAGGTTAGGAGGATCACTGGAGTTTATGGTGGGCAAGTCTAGCCCCATTGATTGATTCAACAAGAGATGTCTCCAAAAAATAAGTTAGCGAGCAACTGAAGACACATGATGTCCAATGTCTAGCTTCCAGACACACATACACACATGCACACTCACATGCACACACCTCAGGAAAAAGCCATTATAGATTCTCCAGGCAGAAGGCAAGTAATCTCAGAATGTAGAAGGGATATTTTGACAGACAAATGGATTGATGGGATTTGGGGCTCAAAATTGTAGCCTCCATCAGTCTTCCCAGGTACCCCTATTCCAAATTTCTGAGCCCCACTTCTTCTCAGCCTGAACTTAATTTTAACATGAGTCGCTCAAGGCTGGGAATTGAACTAGCATTGCTATTTAACTACCTACAGAATCAGATTTTGGATTTGATTTTCAGAACTCTCAACCTTCAGATCCAAGACAATATAAAGTTGTTGGGGGGAGGCATGCTTAGGAAACTCACCAATCCTGTTCTTCTTGGCTCTTGATTTATTTCTTTTCTTTTCTTTCTTTTTTTTTCTTTTCTTCTTTGAAAATTCTATTTATTCTTATCATCATATCATGTGAGTATGTGTGTTTGTGTGTATTTGTGCACACACATGCGAGAAGCAAAGTCGTTAAGTAAGCCTACTGGTGCTTTGGCTCAAATAGTGTCTCAGAAGCCCAGCACTGGAAGCTGCTGAAGTGGGAGCATGGAGAGCCTTTTGGAGAGGCCCATAGGATGCTGCTGCCTCTTGGTGGCCTCCTCCTCTGGTGTCCTTTGCTAAGCATCTTGCAATGGGTCTGGGATGTCCTTCTCAGAAGGCAGATGGCTGCTTGTGGAGCAGAGAAGCAGTACAGACTGGGGCCCACTCAGCCTCAGCATCAGGTTCATACATGATCACTCAAGACCACAGCATTGAGGAATAGTGGCAGTGGGGTGCGGAGATGTTTTGTTCAGTAGAGTGTTTGCTGTGTGAGCATGAGGACCTGGGTTCAGATCCTTAGCACCCACTGGGGGGAAAAAAGCCAGGAATGCCTACAATCCCAAGAAGGGAGACAGAGACAGAAAGAGCCTTAGGGACCACTGCCCAAGTAGGCTAGTCAAATTGGTGACCTCCATGTTCAATAAGAGATTCTGCCTTTAAAAAATACATGGAAAGTGCTAAGACACCATCTGTCAACCTGAAGCCTCTACACACATGTACACACATGCAATACACAAACACCACAACACATGCACATACATACACACCATACACATGCACATACATATACACTCATACATGTGTACCACACACACATATATACACACATACACCACACACATACACACACACCACACACACACACATACATATACACACATACATACAAATATACCACACATACACAGGCACACACACACTTGTACACACACAGCACACATACACATCACACACCCAACATACACAGACACACAGATACACACACCACACACATAATACTACACACACATGTACACAACGACACACAGATATGCACTTGTATACATACCACACCTCACACACACACACACACACACACACACACACATGACACAGGGTCTGCTGGTCCCAGAGTATAAGTCATCTTCACCTTATGAGGTACAATGTCCACCTTCATGCACTCACCACTGGGGTGATATTGGTACCTGATCCCCAAAGGGCCATGTTGGCTGTGAATGGACCCCAATGTCCATTCAGAAAAGACTTCTTAAATGGAACCTGTTGCCACAAGACCCTTCCCCATTCTTTAAGATGATGAAGACAAGAGGAGAGGCCCAGGCAAGCAAAGGTGCCAGATGGATGCAGTGCAAAAGTGGCGTTGCTCACAGGGACCACACCAAGGATGGCAGGTGAGCTCCTGTACAAGAGTCAAGGGGAATTCTCAAGAAACGTTTTCCAAAGGATTGGTCAGTCAGGGAAGGATGGGGAGGGAACGTGTGGCAGTGGCCATTGTACCTTGGGACATGTCTGGTTCCCTGGCAGCGTGCTCACATTTTGTTCTTGTTGTTGTTATAGACAGGGTTTCTCTGTGTAGCCCTGGCTGTCCTGGAACTTACTCTGTAGACCAGGCTGGCCTCGAACTCAGGGATCAACCTGCCTCTGCCTCTCGAGTGCTGGGATCAAAGATGTGTGCTGCCACCACCACCACCCAGCAGAAAACAATTTCTTTTAAAAAAATAATAAGAAGATTATGAGCCAGATGTGGTTTAATCCCAGCACTCAAGTGGTAGAGGCAGGAGGATCTCTGTAAGTATCTTTGTAAGTACAAAGCCAGCCTCATCTTCATAGTGACAGAGGTACATAGTGAATGAAACCTTGTCTCAGACAAAGAAAACTAAGATTTATTTGTTTTTATTTTATATATATGAGTGCTCTGCTTGTGTGTGTGTCTGTTTACCATATGCATGCAGTGCCCATGGAGACCAGATGATGTCACATTCCCTGAGACTAGAATAACAGACAGTTGTGAGCCACCGCGCTGGTGCCGAAAACTGAACCTGAGTCCTGTGGAAGAACAGACAGTGCCCCTATGCCCCTAACCACTGGGCCATCTCTCCAGCTCCCAGGGCAGGGGAATGGAAACATATGCTCTCTCTCTCTCTCTCTCTCTCTCTCTCTCTCTCTCTCTCTCTCTCTCTCTCACACACACACACACACACACACACACACACACATACACACACACACACACACATTACTTTTCTCTTCTCTGGGGGAGCCGGGTGCGGGTGCGACGGCTGGGCCAGTGTGTGGCTCAGTGGTTAGCTGTTATATATTACTGGCCACATATTTTACACTCGGCAACATGAAAAAGGGGGCATAAAACTGCAATTAAGTGTCTGAACTGTTGCTATTTTGGAAATTAAAACAGCCTACATTATCCTCCGTGCAACTTGGATTACTGACTCAGGGCTGAGAAGCAGTTATTCCCACCCCTTTAACCAACTTCTTTCCCATAAAAACCCATTGTTAATGGGTCCCCAGGGACCTCTGAAAATAAGATCTGTAATAAAGAAATTAATAACATGCAGAGCAGGCCACAGCTAAAAAGCTTTTTAGGGAACATTAATGGTTCTGTTCTGAGTGAGGAATCTGTGGGCCCTGTTCCTCCCTCGTGTCTGATGGCTGCCAGTGCCAGGGTAGGGGGTGAAGACGGATGAATGAGTTTCTAGCCCATGGACGCAGCTGGGGGGTCATCCTCTAAGTAGGATGATGGCCACCCTGGGGTGTCAGGAGCCCCCAGCTCTGCCTCGGCTGCCTTTCCTCCAGCCTCCCTCCCTAGCCCTCGGCTCCCATCTCCTCCCCACCTCTCCTTCTGAGGCGAGGCTTCTGTTCCTGTTCACTCCTTACTCCACTCTCTGCACAGCCCTCTGTCTCTGCCTCTCTCTGTAGCTTTGTCACTCTCTGTCTTCATCTCTGTCTCTTCCTCTTCCTGTCTCTATATCTCTGTCACCTGTGTGTCTCTATTTTCGTGTCTCTGTCCTCTTGTGTGTGTCTCTCTCTCTGTGTCCTTGTCTGTCTGTATCTCTCTATCCATCTCTGTCTCTCTTGGTGTGTATATCTATGTCTGTATGTCTGTCTTTCTCTGTGTCTTGTCTGTCTTTCACTGCTTCTGCTTTTCCCTATCTTTCTGTCCTTCTGTCTGTCTCTCTGTCTCTGTCTTTATCTCTCTGTCTCTGTCTCTCTTAGTGTATATCTATGTCTCTCTCTGTCTTTCTGTGTGTGTCTGTCTGTCTCTCTGTCTTTCACTGTCTCTATCTGTTTTTCTCTATCTTTCTTTTCTTTTTTAAGATTTATTTATTTTTATTTATGAGTACACTGTAGCTATCTTCAGTCACACCAGAAGAGGGCATCGGATCCCATTACAGATGGTTGTGAGCCACTATGTGGTTGCTGGGAATTGAACTCAGAACCTCTGGAAGAGCAGTCAGTGCTCTTAACCGCTGGGCCATCCTTCAGCCCCTCTCTCTATCTTTCTGTCTTTCTGTCTCTCTCTCTCTCTCCTTTGTCCCTCCTGTAACCTCCCAGCCCCACCCCTGCCTCTGTGTCTCTGTGGGCCACCGTCCTTCCTCATCTCTGTCCCCTTGATGCTGTCTTCTCCTTGCCATTCCATCCTCTGCCTCCTCTGGAGTGTCTGGGCTTTCCTGCAACCCTTTCTCTCTCTCTCTCTCTCTCTCTCTCTCTCTCTCTCTCTCTCTCTCTCTCTCTCTCCAAACAGACTTGTACAATCATTTGTGGCTTAGCAATGGGACACCATCTGAGAAATGCCTCCTGGAGAAGTTCATCACCATGTGCCAGTGTGTTCACCCCTGTTGTCACTGGCCGGTGTCCTCCTCCAGGGCAAACACACGTGCTGTCTCTAGCTAAGCAACCTCCCTGCCTGGTATGTGAGCGTGTGTCTGGTGCATACATTTGTGTATGTGTTGGAGTGTTCATATGTTGAATGTCATACATGTCACACATGTACATATGTGGTGACTAGTCTTCATGGCTATCGTGGCTAGATTTCACATCACCTGTATTGACATGCCACTGGGGGTTCTGAGGACTTTCCAGAGAGGACTGACTGAGGAAGAGAACTCTACTTCAGGGAGCACTACCCAGTGCCCTGGGGACTCAGGGAGCACTACCCAGTGCCCCGGGGACTCACACTGCATTGGCATCAGGAAGGGGAGGCATGCACACTGACGTGCCTCTTGCTTCCTGGTCCGTCACATGTGGCTTGTGCTGTCCCTGCACATGCTCCTGGCCTTGATGGGTCGAGCCTCTGCAGCAATGGGCCCAAATCAGTCATTCTTTTCCATGAGGTGCTTCTGCCCCGAGTTTGGTCACAGTGACACAGTGTGCAACCACCCTGCTATGTCTCAGCTGCCCTCCTCACCTCGGCTTCTCCGCCGCTCATCTACCCGTCTGTCTCCATCTCTCCTGACCTACCCCTTCTCTCATCCCTTATACCCCTTAAATCTCCCTCACCTTTGGTATAAATCCAAAGCAAACTTGGGATTTTTCTAGATTTGATTTGGAAATTGAGACCATGAAGACATCTCTCTGAGAATGTGTTTCTCTTTCCATGCAGGAACCAGGGAGACTTTAAGGAATCAGCCACAAGAAGGAGAGAGCCATTCACCACGGGGGGAGAGTGGAAGGGGGGACCCCCCACCCTGGCTTGAGGACAGAGCTTTGTAGTCAGACAAACCCCATTCCATGAGTTCACCACTTCTCATCGTCACCCTCCACCCCACCTGACATGGCCTCTGTGTGCCTTTGGAAGCTAGCCCCTTGGGAAGCACTTCCTAAAATAGCTGTTTTGGAATAGAGAACCCTTGAGTAGGATTCTCAGTTCTCATTCCTCTCAGCTGAATTTACATTGTTACAAGCTAGAGCCTTCCATGTGTGGGGCCGGCCCTCAGGGCACCTCTCCTATTATCCAAGTGCTGAGCACAAGGTGTTCTGTAAGGTGCATTAAGATACAAGCAGTTCCCAGTGGCCATGGGCACCCTCCTGCAACTTTAAATAAACTCTCGTGCTTCTTTCTTTCTTTCTTTCTTTCTTTCTTTCTTTCTTTCTTCCTTTCTTCCTTTCTTCCTTTCTTCCTTTCTTCCTTTCTTCCTTTCTTCCTTTCTTCCTTTCTTCCTTCCTTCCTTCCTTCCTTTCTTCCTTTCTTCCTTTCTTCCTTTCTTCCTCTCTTTCTCTCTTTCTCCCTTTCTTCCTTTCTTCCTTTCTTCCTTTCTTTTTCTTGAGTGAGGTCACAGTTTGGAGACAAGGTTTCTCTGTGCAGCCCTGGATGTCCTGGAACTCACTCTATAGACCAGGCCTCGAACTCAGAGATTCACCTGCCTCTGCCTCCTGAGTGCTAGGGTTAAAGGTGTGCGCCGCCACCACAGGTTAAACCTTCACATTTTAAAAAATCTCCCTGTTCCTCTGGTTGTTCTTTCTCACTGTAGCCCTAGATGAGGTTGGTGAGGAGTAGCTACATCCTAACCTGAAATTTTTTTTCCACCTTTAAAGGCTTTAAAATTCAGTCTTAACTCAAGTTCTCAAGACACCAGTAGCGTGAAGCCAGGCTTTAGATAGATAAATAGATAGATAGATAGATAGATAGATAGATAGATAGATAGATAGATAGAAATAGATATGTATACGGATACGGATAAGGACACGGACACGGACACGGCCACAGACACAGACACAGACACAGACACAGACACAGACACAGACACAGACACAGACACAGACACAGACACAGACACAGACACAGATACAGATACAGATATAGATATTCTGTAAACAT
This sequence comes from Mus minutoides, assembly GCA_902729485.2. NCBI lineage: Eukaryota > Metazoa > Chordata > Mammalia > Rodentia > Muridae > Mus > Mus minutoides. The sequence continues at coordinate 864,032 of LR753382.1, read as the reverse complement.
GAATAGCCTATAGCCCAGTCCTCCACCCAGGACTTTGTCCCCTCTGAAACATCATGAGCAGAGCCTCTACCATCTGTATTTCTCTTAACATTTTGATCTTTCAGATCCCCACCATGGTGGTGTATTGTTAAGCTCTGTTTATAACAGTCTAGGGCTTCTGTAGCCCACAACTTTAAACTCTCCCACATCCCTCCTTCAAATCATGATGAGACCCTGTCAGTCACAGCCAAACCTCACAGTCCCTTACTTGCTGGCACCTCTTTTCTGTATTAGTTACTGTTCTGTTGCTGTAACTGCGATGACTGAAGTAAATTAAGGAAGAAACAAACTGGAAGGTTCAGCAGGTCATGGCAGAGCAGGCAGGGCAGGAGCGAGAGACAGCAGGTCACAGGTCAGCTGTCAGAGGACAGAGAGAAAATGTCTGTGCTCAGCTTCTTGTTTTGTTTTTGTTTGTTTGTTTGTTCTTCCATTCTGTCTGTATCTTGAATGCAAATGCTACCCACATTTGGAGTGACACTTCCCCAGTTAAACCTTCCCAGACACACCTGGTAGACACACCCACAGCTGAGTTCCCATGGTAATTCCAACTCCAGTGAAACTGACAGGGATAGACAGCTTCTTATCACAATGGCACCATTCCTATTTTCTTGCTGTCCCTTTCCTTGTCGATGAATGAGTTCCTTGACATCTTTACAAGCTGCTCTTGTGTCCAGGGGAGATGACACGGACATCTTTACAGGTCTTAATTTTTTTCTAATTATTTTTACTTTGATTGTATTAAAAATACACATAAAAATACCATCTTAACCAACACAGAGTGTGCTGTTTTTGTGCCAAAGATCTTCACACTGTTGTGCAATACATTGCAAGTGGCAAATACATCCACCACCGTCCCTCTCGAGAACCCTTCAAAATACGTTCTCTTGATCATCCACTCTGACCAAACACAACTAGGAGAGGAAAGTTTTTATTTGGCTTACACTTCCAGGTCACAGCCCATCATGGAGGACAGTTGAACAGGAATCCAAACAGGAACATGAAGCAGAGATCATAGAGGGATGTTGATGGCTCCCTGGCTCCCACAGGTTCATGTTCATCTAGCTTCTTAATGTAGCTCTGACCATCTGCCCAGGGAATGGAACCACCCACAGTGGTGCGGGGCCCTCTCAGATCAATTGACGGTAGAGACAATTCCCCCACAGATATCCCACAGGCCAGGCTGATCTGAGCAGACCCCCAAATGAGACTCCCAGGTGAGTCTAGGTTGTGTCAAGTTGACAGGCAAAGCTAACTTGGACACCTCGCAACATTCATGCTCTCCAGATGTTAAACACTAACTCTCTAGGCCCTCCTCTGCCGGCACCTCTATGCCATTTTCTCTGTGAACTTGACTTCTTTCTCTAAGGGCCCTGTGTATCAGGCTCCACAGCATCTGACCATTTACACCTGGCTTATTTCACTTAACATGGTGTCTTCAAGTTCCATTCACAATACAGCTTGTATCACAATGTCCTTCCTTTTACGTATGTTGTGTGTATGATGAGTGTCTCCGATGAGTGTGTGACACAGGTGCATGTATGCGTGTGGACGCAGGTACTTGTGTGTGAGGTCAGAGAACATCCTCGGGTGTCCATTCTCATTGACTTCCTTTGAGAGGGGATCTCTTGCTGTCGGGCTCACTGTCACAGGGATTCTTCTGTCTTCTGCCCCCAGCACCATCGCAGCAGCACCAGGAGTACAGACACATGCTGCTGTGCCCAGCTGTACTCTATTGTATGTACAAGGCCTTGTATTTATCCATCTATCTAGTGACGGGCAGGCGGGTTGCTTCTAACTCTTGGCTATTGTGTTTATGCCACTCTAAACACATATACCAAGCTTGCCTTGAGTCCTTATTTTAGTCCACTGGGGTCTATACTCAGAAGAAAGATTACCAAATCATCTGTTAATAATATTTCTAACCTTTTGCGAGACTGGCAAGTACAACATTTACACTCCCACGCACCGTAACCCTGCGCACTTGATATCACGGAAGCATGATTTATGTGTAGTGATAATGATAAAACTTGTGTTATCCTTACTAGCCACAATTTCTTCAATATCCATCAATACCGGCTTGTTCGGCAAGTTTGTTTATTTGCCTGTTTATTCCTTTTTGGAAGGAGTCATCCTGATGAGAGTAAGGTGGCAAGTCTGGAATTGTCCTGGGATGTGAGCCCAGCTATCTCTTAGATGGTGTGAGGCCGTAGCAACAGTAGAGGCTGGGGTAAAGAATCAGGACCTTTCTCAGGATACAGGCAGCCACTCACTCCGCCACCAGAAGTGTTCCCTGCTGAAATCTTGCAGCAAAACTCCTCCCTCCCCCAGGACTGCCTTTGGCAAAAGGGACATGTTTCCCATGATTCTGCTTCTTCCCATCATGACACACCTCCAATTCTGGCTGGCGAAGAAGCAACAGCCCCAGGGTCTCTGCCTCTACTCCAAGCTACACTGGGGCCCATTCCTCTTTAGCCCAGGAGTTCAGATGAACTCAGCTCAATGCTGTTGTTACAAGATTGCTATTCTTCACTCCTCATTCCTGCCCACAAGAGCAGGAAGAACCAGGTAAAGACACATGTCTACACCCTCAGACTCCTTGTCCTGAAGGTGGGTCTGAGAAGCCCCACACTGCACGCTAGGGTGATACCACCTGACTTGAGGAAGGAAGGAAAGGGCCATCGGCACGCAGCTGAGGTGCCCAACTGCAAAGCTTTGGGCTTGGAACTCTGCATTGAAATGAAAGGAAAGGTCATTTCAATGGACACTCCTCCTACCAGTGTCCCTACGGGCTACTGGCTGCTCCTAGCCACGCAGAGAACCCATACCTCTCCCTTGACCTCTTCCAGTAGAGACTGATATGCATGCAGTCTTGGTGTAGCAAGCCAGCACACTGGCAAAACCCTTCCCTCTTGGCAACCCCCTGCTTGTCTTTCCTGATTTCCCTTAAATTATGCCTTTCCTGATGCCCTTCACTGTCTGATCCCCCTTCAGACCCCCACTCTGTGCTTCAGTCCCTGCACTCTCTCTATGCCAGTGTGTGTTGTCCCCCTAACTAGACTGGGTGCCTCTTGAGGCCAGAGATTGAGTGTGGTTCTCCATGCCCAGTGAGTACCAGGCCCAGAGCTGTCATCGGTGTGTGTGACCTGCAGGGAATGAGGCTGGTTTAGCCCTGGGACCATCCAAGGCTCTGTCCTCTCCTGTTCCTATGCTGCTCAGCTCAGGATTTAGATGCTGTTCCCAGTGCCCGAACCCAGGGGCTGCATCTGCCCAGGCATGTCAATGCACCAGGAAAACTTGGAAAAGTCCCAGAGAGCTGAGCCAGGCCCAGGGTATAGCTGCAGGGCATATAGGGCATTAGGAGGGGCTTGTGCGGCTGCCCAGCCTGCTCTTCTGGCTGAGAGCATTGAGTGAGAGCATGGAGTGAAAGCATGGAGTGAGAGCATGGAGTGAGAGCATGGAGTGAGAGCATGGCGTGTTCCTTCTACTTATTCCCAGATGCTTTGCTCCCCTCTCCCCACCCCCAGCCCTGCTTTCTAATAATCATGACATACAATGTAGATAATAGCAAGGACACCTGACATTTAGGATAAGGATACCATGGTACAGGACTCTAAGCCAGCCACGTGACCAGCGCGTAATTCATACCAACACAATTATGGCATAGGAGCCATGACATCTCCATTCAGTGAGGACACTGAGCTAAGTGTCTGCCAGGTTCTACAGAGCTTTGCTTGCAGCCTATCCTGGCCCTGAATGTCATCTTGACCCTGAAGAGGAAACAACTCTGATACAGATTTTCACCAACTCTGCCTCCCCGCGCTCCCCACCTTGGGACCTTTGCACACACCAGACAGGTTCTATGTTCTGAAAGCAGTCCCAGGCATTGAGTACCAGGGACCTCTCCAACTAGAAGATGGAGAAACTGAGTCAGGGGAGGATTGGAATCTGGCCCATGGCCACTCAGGGACTGCTGAGCAAGGGAGGCTTCTCTTCTCCCATCTCCCCTGAACCCCTCTGGGAGACTTTCCTCCCACCCTCACCTCATCAGGTATTTATGGTTTCGCCCATAAAAAGACAAGCCGTCCGATAAGATAGAAACATTTTATGGGGCAACAAAAATATAGATAAAATTTTATAGTGTGAATCAGGAGGAGGGAAGTGTTAAGTTCCACAAACACCTTTAAAATTTAAACAGCCCCCATTGTAGGGTCCCTGGAGCCGAACTTAAATAATGGATCAGAAAAGGGATAAATCTCCCAGGTCCCCTGTGTGACGAGGAAGAGTTCTGATCGACAAGCAGACAGGAAGGGGGAGGGCACTTGCCGGCCGGTGCAGCGCGGGGCCCTGGCGGACCGCAATGCGGGCACACAGCCTCCGTCTTTATTGTACTTATAAAATATACATGGCCCTTTATTGAATTGCCTGCTGTCGAAATCTGCAAGAGCGTTATTGCCTTTTACTGTCCTGGAGAGGAGCAGAGCGGCAACATCTGTGTAATTTCATAAGATGCAGGAGCCATAAATCGGATTGTGCCGGATATAAGATCGATCGTAAAAAATCACGCATTGAACAGAGATCGGGGAAGCTGGGAAGCAGTAGGGGTTGGAGCAGCTCAGGGCCCGGGGCGGGGGCAGGGGTGCTGCTCAGCACCCTGTGTGCGCACTGCCAGGTGAGGCCCCTTGTCAGCAAGTACTTTGAAAGGAACAGGGTCTTTCTCTGGGCTTCTGAGGGAAGGTCCTGATAGACTCTTAAAACCTTGCCCAGACTCTGAGGGACCGGCCCAAAGGGAGGAAGCTGGAGGGAGACCCAGGATTAGAGGTCCTAGAAGGCTATAGGCAGGGCCACCCACTGGCTCGCAGGCACGCCCACTACTGAGGATGCTCGGAGGAACACAGAGGCAGGAAGCGAGACAGATGCACTACGCACCCATCCAGCCCCTCAGACCGCTCTCGGTGGGGAGCACATTCAGTCCAGTTCTCACTTCCATCAAATTTGCTTTGCATCTTCACAAATATGAATCTAAGCTCTGTCCTTTTGAAACGTGAATTGGTGCTTGGGAGGGAGATAACAAATAAAACCTTGGCTCCAAACTCAGAAGCAATAAGAAGTCAGAGAGACAAGCCCAACTTCCACGGAAGGAGGCAGGAGGGATGGCTCAGACTGTAAAGTGCTTACTGTGAGGGCATGAGAACCTGAGTTCAGCTCTCCAGTGCCCTTACCAACCGCTGGGCGAGGCAGCGTAAGGCGGCATTTCACTGCCCTGAGGCCAGAGTGAGGACTCGCTGGCCAGCCAGGCTAGCTGAATCAGAGTTCAGGTTCAGTGAGAGACTGTCTCAAAAAATAAAGTGGACCTCACGGCTGAGGAAGGCAGCCAATATTGACCTCTGGTCTCCACATTCGTGCACACACACACACACATGTGCACATGAATATGTATACATATTAACTATGTGTTACATAGATACTATATAGAGAAAGTGTTAGGATAGCCTGGGCTACACAGCAAGACCTGTTTAACACAAGTCAGTGGAGTGGTGCATCAGGCTGAGTACCCAGGACCTTCCCCTGAGATGTTCTGAGGCTGCTAGGCAGTCTCCTGGGGACACCTATGTAACAACCCCCGCCCCCAAGCAGGAGCAGCCATCAGACACCATTCCTTTGAGCATCAGGGGTAGAGAGCAAGGCTCAATTCCCCTTAAGATCACTGTGCAAGTGTTCAGTTTCCTGGACTCAGGAAGCACCAGGGGCACAGAGAGAGGCATTCATCATAGATATTCCAAACTTCGTAGCAACTAAGGCCTATTTGTGCCCCTTCCCCTTGAGACGAAGTCCCCAGCACACACCAGACAATGGAGAAAGAAACCAGGGAGACTCAGCCAGTGACTTGCTATACAGCAGGACCCAAGTTCCACCCAGGACTAGTGATGTTTACGCTCTTCTTAGTCACAGGGGTCTTTCCCTCATGGCAGCAGGTGGTGTTTAGAGGGTAAAAAGATGGTGTCGATACACAGACTGGACCTAGGCCCCCAGAACATATGTGGCAGGTATACAGCTTGGTCTTCATGGGTGTTCTCCAACAACTAGAGTAGGGTCTGCCCCTGACTCTGCTGCCTGCCTGTGGATCCTGTTCCCCTAACTAGGCTACCCTGACCGGCCTCAGTGGGAGAGGATGTGCATAGACCTTCTATGACTTGATGTACCAAGGTGGGTACAACCTGGGGGTTGTGGGGGGGAGCTCCTCCTTCTCAGAAAAGGGGAGAGGGTAAGGGGAGGGCCTATGTGAGGGGAGACTGGGAGGAGAGGTGGGGCTGGGATCAGGATGTAAAATAAACAAATTAATTAATTAATGGGGGGGAAAAGTGGTGCTGAAATAGGAGTTAGCACTGCTCTGTAGCAGATTATCCCAAACGCAGGTCATTCGGCAAGATTTATTCTGGCGTCCCACGCTTCCCCCAGCTGTAGGTCCTTCACGGTGTAGCTTGATGAGGTGAGTCTTCCTCTTGGGAGGCCAGGGATGGTGAGGGCAAAAGTCAGCCAGAAAGGGATCTGCTTCCATGTAGTTCTGGGCAGGGTTCCGACGCTTTGGGGACTGTGACCTCACTGACTGAAGCCTCCCAGACATGGCAGCCAGCTTCAGCAAAGTTCGCAAGCTGAAGAAGGCAATGCAGAAAGAATCCTAGCAAGAGAGACACGCAACTCCTTTGTGAGTTAGTTCTGGCGGAATCCCAGAGCAACATCTCTTCCGTTTGCTGTATTTCAGTCATTAGAAGCAAACCACACTCAGGTAGAGGTGGGTACCAGGTCAGGAGGTTGCCTACTATAAACATTCTTTCTAGAAGTCTCATCCAGCCTCGTTCAGGACCCAGAAGAATCTCCAAGGTCTGTGGTACAAATCTGATCAATACAAGAAAGCTGTCGTAAGGAGGCCATGCTGATGTGAGAAGCCAGAGGCAGGATGGTCAAGTCAAGAAAGAGGCATCCCAGGTTCAAGAGTGCGATTCTCTGCACTAAAGTCTAGGGTCACCTTGAGTCCACGACATTTGGCCATCGCCACTGCCATTTTTCTTTGTCCTCTTCTACTGTAGGTCAAAAAGTTGTTGCCCTGTTTCCCAGCCTCCTTTGCACCTGGGATAATCATGCACACTGCTGTGACAAAACACATGGCGGAAGGAACTTGAGGAGCCGCTGAGATGGCTCAGCAGGTAAAGACACCTGCCACCAAGCCCGATGACCTAAACTGATAGCCAGGACTCACATGATGGAGGGAGAGAACCAATTCCCACAAGTTTCCCTCTGACCTTTGAACTCTACATGTGTGCTGTGACACACATATTCCCGTGAGTATGCACATGCAGAGAGAGACCAGGACTATGCATTCCTCATGGAAACACACACACACACACACACACACACACACACACACAGTAACTAAGTTCATGAAAAAAGACTTAAAAAGCAACTTAAGAAAAGGAGGGTTGGTTTCCTTGGGCTCATGGTTTGAGGGAATACAGTTCCTTCGTGGTAGGAAGGCGTGGCAGTAGGAGAATAAGGTGGCTGGTCACATTTTGTCCTCAGTCTAAGAGCAGAGCAAAATGAAAGCTAGCACTCAGCTTGCTTTTTCTTTCTTTTCTCTTTATTCCCTTCAGAGCTCCAGACCATGGGACGGTGTTGCTCATGCCTACGGCTGGTCTTCCCTCCTCACCCTTCCAAACCCCTGCATAGATGCGTCTCCTAAGTGCGTCTAAATTCAGTCAAGTGGACAGTGAACGTTATAACCATCGCACCATGTGACCTAGTTCCGCTGGTGAAATGTTGGTGCTCATGGTGGGATCTGGATAAGAAATAGCTAGTGCCATTAACTTCCCTCTTCTTTCTGGTTGGAGCACAGATGCTGTTTGTGGTGACAGAAGTCACTTTGTGATCATAAATGAACAACCACATAGAGAAAAAGGCAGCTAAGAATGAGACACAGAGAAAGTATTTAAAGGTACTGTAGGGTGGATCAACACTTTCCCTTAGTCGTCTTACATGAGAAATAAGTTGTTTGCTTGAGCTATTTCTCCTGGGTTTTTCTTTACTCATACAGCCAAACACATCCTCTATCTAGTGGAGGTCAAGGATTAACTCTGAAATGATGTCTGAGTCAGGCAGTGATGGTGCGTGCCTTTAATCCCGGCACCTGGGAGGTTGGGGCAGGTGGATCTCTGTGAGTTCAAGGCCAGCCTGGCCTACAGAGTGAGTTCCAGGACAGCCAGGGCTACCCAGAGAAACCCTGTCTCAAAAACTAAAAACCAAAAACCAAAAAGAAAAGATGTCTGCAGTGCACAATGATAAAGGTACGGCAGATTGTCGGGAAACCTTTGGAAGAATCTTAAGCACAGAGTTTGGGAGCAGACTGCATAGCAGCAAGGTCAAGACCAGCTCAGATAGCACAGGAAACCTGCTTCAAAAAAATAGGCAAGCTACATGCTGTGGTTTGAGTAAGAACGGCTCCCATAGGCTCACAGATTTGAATGCTTGCTCTCCAGGGAGTGGCACTATTAAGAGGTGTGCCCTTGTTGGCTTGGACATGACCTGGCTGGAGTAGGTGTGGCCTTGTTGGAGTGGGTGTGGCCTTGTTGGAGTGGGTGTGGCTCTGAAATTTCAGGTGCTCAAGCCAGGCCCAGTCTCTCTCTCTTTCTGCTGCCTGCTGATCCGGATGTATAACTCTCAGCTGTTTCTCCAGCACCATATCTGCCTAGGTACCACCATGCTTTCTGCCACAGCAATGGACTAAACCTCTAAATATAAGCCAGCGCCATCTAAATTCTTTCTTTTATAAGAGCTGACATGGTCATGTGTCTCTTCACAACAATAGAATACTGACTAAGAAGCTGGAACCAGGAGCCTGGTATTGCTGTGATAAGCCTGACCATGTTTCCTGTTGGTGGAATGTGGCTTGGGGAGTTTGGGTTAAGAACGGCACAGTTGAATGTTTGAGGTGGAGCTGAATGGCCCATCCTAGTAGGAGCAGAGAACACAGTGGTGGTGAAAGCAATGTAGATTATGACTGAGAAGCTCAAGAAGTTCCAGAGAAGAATAATATTAGTATGTAGCCTAGAGATCATTCTTATGGTATTTTGGCAAAGAGTGTGGCTGGGTTTTGCCTTTGTCTGAAAAGTGTGCCTGAAGGTTAAATTGAAGAGTGTTTGATTAATGACATTGGCAGAGGATATTCAAAACAGCCTAGTATTGACTGTGTCATAAGGTTATTAGTGGTCCGTCTTATACAGATTTATAATAAAAATGAGCAAGCTAAGCAAGAAAAAATATAAAATGTACAGCTTAAAATACAAAATGTGCAGCTTGAGGAGAAAATGAGCATCAGGAAGTACAGTGGAGCTCAGTGCTCAAGGAGGTAAAAAGTTTTAAAAACTTTCAGCACTTAGCATAAAATAAATAGAAAGGGGGTGGTGACCTCAGGGCAAGATGCCACCCAGCTAAGCTTCCAACTTGTAAAAGGAATTAAAGAAAGTCTTAGAGTCGGGTGTGGCGGTGCACACCTTTAATCCCAGCACTCAGAAGGCAAAGGCAGGTGGATCCCTGAGTCAAGGCCAGCCTGGTCTACACAGTGAGTTCCAAGCCAGCCAAATTTAGGCCGTGAAAGAAACCATCAACCTCAGAAAGCTGGTGAAGATGTAACTGAACAAGAGACCATGTTCCAGCCTCAGCAAGCAGCAAAACTGGCAGCTTCAGCTCCACTGCTCTCGACTTAGAGTCAAGGATACAGCTTCAGCCCCACTGCTCTCGATTTAGAGTCAAGGATACAAGAGGGTAGGGATGATCGTTTTGTGCACTGTGGGAAGATTGTCTTTGTATTATTCAAATTCTGACTTCTGTGCCGGCAGAGAGGTGAGTGGAGACAAGACTTTGGTGTGATTATTCTTATGCTTGTTATGTTATTATATGTACATTATTATTATATACTGTCATTCATATTGTTATTTATGTGCTCTATTATACTTTCTAAACACTCCCTCTTCCACCTTCTGATTAGATCAATAAAAATAATCTGATGGTCTATAGCAAAGGAAGAGAGAATAGAAAAACTTCCTGGCAGAAATAGGAACTCTGGGAAGCAGTCATGCATGGGGGATTTGCCAGGGAGACTCGGAGGAAGAGCCGGGACTGCAGGAGGGGTAACTAAGAAGCCATGTAACAGAATGTAAGTTAATATATACGGGCTAATTTAAGTTAGAAGAGCTAGTTTGGAACAAGAGTAAGCTTGGCCTAAAGTTATTATAAATTAATATATGTCTCCGTGTCTCTATTCAGAATTGGCGTGGACATAGAATGTTCATTATGGCTATAAGAAAGGGGTTGTAGGGCTGGTGAGATGGCTCAGCAGATAAGAGCACCCGATTGCTCTTCCGAAGGTGATGAGTTCAAATCCCAGCAACCACATGGTGGCTTACATCCACCTGTAATGAAATCTGACGCCCTCTTCTGGTGTGTCTGAAGTCAGCTACAGCGTACTTAAGAAGAATAATAAGAAACGAATCCTTGGACTGGAGAGACCAACTGGAGTGAGCGGGGCTGGCCAGAGCGAGCGGAGCCGAACGGGAACGGCCAGAGAGAACGGGGGCGGGCCAGAGCGAGGGAGGGTTGGAGCGAGCGGGGCCGAATGGGGACGGCCGGAGCAAGTGGGGCCAACCGGAGCAAGCGGAGCTGATCGGAGAGAGCGGGTCCGGCCTGAGCGAGCAGGGTTGAGCGGAGTGAGCGGGGTTGACTGGAACAAGGGGAAAAAAAAAAAAAAAGGGTTGTAGAATCTCCTTCCCTGACTAAGGAAAGCCATTGAGGCCAGCCAAGTCTGTGACAAGGTCATCCCTACATGGAGGCCCAGAGAGGCCATTGTGTGACACTATGAAGGTGGAGCCTGGATTATCTTGGAGACCCCAAGATGTTTGAGAAATATCCCAGAACCATGCAATATTTACTGCGGAGAGCTGCTAACAGGGAGTGGAACCAGCCCAAGAGAGAAGTGTGTTTTGGTCGGCAAAGCTGAAAGAAGTTGGAGATCTGAAGAGCCATGGAGACGCAGAATTCAGAGTTTGCCCAGCTCGTTTTCAGTCTTGCTTTGGTCCAGTGTTTCCTCTCCGTGCTCCCTTTGCCATTGTATATTGGAAGTGTGTGATCTGCTTTTTTTATTTTAATTTTATAGGGGTTAGAGTTAAAATGTTTCATGAATCTCAGAAGAGACTTTGAATTTTGGGCTTTTAAACAAGGTTGAGACTGTTATAGACTACAGGAACTTCTGAAGTTGGACTGAATACATTTTTGCATTATGATATGACTACAAGCATATAAGGACCAGAGACTGTGGAATGTGGTGGTTTGAATAAGTATGGCCCCTATAGGCTTATAGATTTGAATGTTTGGTTAATAGTGCTGGGGGGATGCTGGGGGGGGCACTTTAGGAGATATGGCCTTGTTGGAGGAAGTGTATCACTGGGCATGGGCTTGGGTTTCAAATACTCAAGCCAGACACAGAGTCTATCTCTTCCTGCTGCTTGCCTATCCAGTACCAAGTTTGCCTGCACGCTGCTATGTGTCCTACCATGACAATAGTGTACCAAAGCTCTGAATGTAAGCAAACCCCAATTAAGCACTTTGTTTTATAAGAGATGTCAGGATCAGTCACCTCTTTCCTGCACTCGGACACTGACTAAGACACTGGGGACACAGCTCTGAGGTAACTGTCTTACCTGCTGTACTGGCTAGGTTTGTGTCAACTTGACACAGCTGGAGTTATCACAGAGAAAGGAGCTTCAGTTGGGGAAATGCCTCCATGAGATCTAGCTGTGAGGCATTTTCTCAATTAGTGATCAAGGGCCCCTTGTAGGTGGGACCATCTCTGGGCTGGCAGTCTTGGGTTCTATAAGAGAGCAGGCTGAGCAAGCCAAGGGAAGCAAGCCAGTAAAGATCATCCCTCCATGGCCTCTGCATCAGCTCCTGCTTCCTGACCTGCTTGAGTTCCAGTCCTGACTTTCTTGGTGATGAACAGCTGTATGGAAGTGTAAGCCAAATAAACCCTTTCCTCCCCAACTTGCTTCTTGGTCATGATGTTTGTGCAGGAATAGAAACCCTGACTAAGACACCTGCCTACCCTGTGCGAGGCTCTGGGTTCGACATTCAGGACAGAGTAAACAGACAGGAGAAGGGGGGAGGAATGCTGTCTAGTTTGGCAAGAGTGTAGGAAAATAATCACTTGTAACCATACTGACAGAAGTATAATTAGATTTTATCTCATTAGAGGGCAATTTGGAAGCACTACTGGACCTCTCACATGCTAAACAGCCATTCCACCACTGAACCACACGGCCAGCCTTGGGCCATACCAATTATGATAGAAGATGCACAAACTCTCTGACTTAGCAATCTCACATTTGTAAGTCCATCCCAAAGAAAGAGTACTAAGAACCGGGAAGGAGGGGCTAGAAAGTTAGCCCAGCAGTGGAGAGCTCTGACTGTTCTTGCCAGGTCCCCGGGTTTAGTTCCCAGGGTCCACATGGAACTCACGACAGTTTATAACTCCAGTTCTAGAGGGTCCAAGGCACCTGTACACACGTAGAGCACACACATACGTGTACAGGCAAATGCATATATATTAAGTAAAAATAAACCTTTAACAAGAGACCCAGCAAGTCCAAGATAAGCACAAGGATGCCTTCTGAGGGGGGAGATCTGGAGTATGTGATCCCTCCATCAGCAGGTGTGCAGTAAGCCTGAATCACCCTGTTAGAGGGCACCAGCCACGCGGGCCTCTGAGCATTTGATGTGCAACTAGCTGACTTCAGATCTGCTCTATGCAAAATACATGCCAGAGCCATGGGTGCCACTACCACGTGCAAGTGTGTGGTGGAGAGATGGGGGAGAAGCAGAAGCAGAAGCAGAAGGGGTTGAGCACTGTGAACTGGAGACGTGAGAGTGATGAGGAACAGCCTGACCCGAGCATCCTGCACTGCCACCTGAGACCATGGTGATGTCCCGGCCTGGGATGCACTACAGCTGCCACAGCGAAAGAATCAATAGAAAGTTTTAAAAATACACATCAGACCTCAAAGACTTATACTTTAAAATAATGCAAAGTATCTCAATTGTTTTATATCATTCACATATTGACCTTGTAATGTAACATTGGGTGGAGTAAAATATATTAGTAAAACCTTTATTATATAATTTTTGTTTCATTATCCTTTTTTCCCTGCTTTTTTGAGACGGTTTGTCTGTGTAGCACTGGTTGTCCTGGAACTACCTCTGTACACCAGGCTAGCCCGTATATCCCAAAGGCATGTGCACTATGCCCAGCTCAGTGTACTTTATAGGTGTGTCTACCAGAAAATAAAACTTGCAGTGAGGCTCACACTATGTTGTTACTAAAAATGCTATTTACATATAAAGAGAATATTATATTGCCTTTAAAATAGTTAAGTAAATATGCATGAGCATATTGAGAACTTTGCCCCAAATATACTTTATTGACATCAGGGAATTTTAAATAATTAAGTAGTTAATCCTAATTTAGATAAAATTCGTTCTTTCTTTCTTTCTTCCCTCCCTCCCTCTCTCCTTCCTCCCTTCTTCCTTCCTTCTTTCCTTCCTTTCTTCCTTCCTTCTTTCCTCTCTTCCTAGCAGTCGCATATAGTCCAGGCTGGCCTTAAGCTCCCTAGGTAGCCAAGGATAACTAAGCTTTGATTCTCCCGCTCTGGCTCCCTAGTGTGAACCACCAGCGTGCACCTCCAAGCCTGTTTTCTTGTGGTGCTGGGGACGGAGCCGAGCACTGCACATGTGCTAGATAAGTGTTACCCACTGAGCTACATGCCCAGGCTGCACAATTCTTAAAGGGCGTGTGCCTCCAGGAGCTTGGAGCAGGCTTTGAGGGATTCTTTTCTACACTTCTGTTGTTATTTAATTTTGCTGCAGCAAGCACATATTTCTTGCTTCACTGAAATGGTTTCTTATTTGAAAGGAGAACAGAAGCAACAGCAACTGGCAGCTGCTACAGGAGCAGGCCTCACACTTCAGAACTCTGTGAGCACAGCGTGGTTCCCAGAGCTGTCGGCCAGGGCTGGAGCCATGTGAACGCTGTGCCACACTCCTGTTCCTGTGCTTGACAGGGCCTGGGAAGATCTTCTCGGATCTCTGCGTGTTCAAAACTAGTTCTGCTTCCAAGTCCACCTGATCGAGGGGGCTGAGATACGGGTTTTCTTCAGGCTGATGTTTGGGAATGAGGCTTGTAGTTCATCCTGCCCAGAAGAGTCAGGAAAGGCTCATTAATAATTATCACCTTCAAGAAAAGGGAGCTGTTTGCATTGTGAACACTGCTGCCTGGGCATCTCTTGAGATTCTAGGTTAGGGCGTTGCACAAGTTGGAATGTCCTGTCTATATCATCTCCTACTGTTTGCATAGCCACAAGCACTCTGACAAAACTTCCAACCTCTGTGGGCCTTAACTGTGCTTCCAACCTCTGTGGGCCTTAACTGTGTCATTTATAGAATGGAGCACTAACGGCCCTTATATTATTCCCCTGAGCCAGTGCAGAGGCTAACGGTCCTTGCCACCGAGCCTGATGACCTGAGTTCCATCCCAGAGACCTGCATGGTATACATGGTGCAAAGAGAGAACTAATTCCCAAAAGATGTCCTCCCAGGGCTGGAGAGATGGCTCAGTGGTTAAGAGCACTGACTGCTCTTCCAGAGGTCCTGAGTTCAATTCCCAGCGACCACATAGCGGCTCACAACCATCTGAAATGGGACCTGATGCCCTTTTCTGGTGTGTCTGAAGACAGCTACAGTGTACTTATAAAACAAATAAATCTTTAAAAAGAAAAAAAAAAGAGGTCCTCCCAACACTACAACACATGCACACACACTGTACACACACACAAATAAATTAAAATGTGAAAACCTTGTACGTATGGGGCTAGGGACACGGCTCAGTGGGTAAGAGTGTTTGCTACACAACGTGAGGATCTGAGTTTGAAGCTCCAGCACTTATATAAAAAGAGTGTGACCACACACATGCCTATAGCCCCAGCACTGTGGGCAGCAGAGGCAGGAGGAGTGAGATTCGCAGCTGCTACCCTATTTCATGTTCAGTGAAAGACCCTTTCTCGAGAGAAGACAACCAAAAGTGATAGAGCAGACGCCACACGTCTTCCTCTGGCTTCTAGGCATACACAGCTGCCTGTACTAAGACACATTACTTGTACATACATCATGTTCACAAGCATGAATACACAAACACACAGATTTGTACACACAGTATTGTACTATAGAAATCAGCTAGCGACTCCTAAATATTGATTGTATGTGGGGTGTGTGTGTGTGTGTGTGTGTGTGTGTGTGTGTGTGGTTTTTTTTCTAAGACAGGGTTTCTCTGTGTACCCTTGCCTGTCCTGGAATTTGCTCTTTAGCCAAGCTGGCCTCGAACCCATAGAGATCCACTTGCCTCTGCCTCCCAAGTGCTGGGATTAAAGGCATGCACCACTCCTCCTGGCTATATTTATCATGTATATTTACCTATTGGTGACAAATTTTCCTCCATTTCCCTACACCTAAGCTAAACCGTTTGTGTAATGCCTCCTGCTCTTCTGAATGTTTCACATGGCTTCAAAACAGAAGAACTGATCTTAATGATCTCTCGTCTGCCTGTTGTGTACAAAGCTAGGATCTGTTGAAGTTTCTCTAAGACGACTCTTAGAGCTTTCTATTCATTTCTATTATATTATTTCTATTCATTTATCTCTGTACTTCCATTTACTCTTCCCAAAGTCACACTCATGTTGTCAGACCTAAAGGGATGTTACCACGAAAAACTTTATGGCCTGCATCCCCAGGACCTTGCCAGTGACTGTGGCGCATCCTCCCACTCTGTTCCCAGATGTAGTGAGACACATGGCACATGTCAGCCCAGGCTGAGTGGAGGTGAGGAAATGGAGGCAGAGAGTGTCACCTCAGATGAGGGGCTTCCTCCACTCTGTCCCACTGACCCAGGCATATGCCCTGCATCCAAGCTGTCAGCCTGACAGGCATCTCCAGAAGTGACCACCATAGTACTCTCGCACACAACGAGCACAGTGAGAGGTGAGAGAGGTGGCGTCGCCCTCTCCACCTGCTGGTGTGTCATATCTATTACTTCAGGCTTGGCCACAAATTCCAGCTACACACCCTAATACACTGTTGGGCCAGCAACTAGAAAATTGCTGTAAATGTCCAGCATATGAAATCGGTTCCTGATGAAGGAAAACCAGCAGGTTGTCAGCTGACACCTAGTTCATCACACTAAGTGTAAGGGGGGACCATTACTTCAGAGCCCTGGAGAAGGGAGCACTGTGCTGCTAGGCTCTCCTCACACTCGGAATGATTTACACAAGACCCAAGAATCGCAATGCTGGAAAAGGAGCCTAGTGAAGCATTCACACACTCACACACCACACACAGTACATACACACCACACATGCATTATACAACACCAGACACACACACATACATACATACATACATACATACATACATACATACATACTATATGCTCACAGACACACACATACAAATCATACACTCACAGACACACACAGACCACACACATACACACACCATAAACACACAAACACACACATAATACACCACACAACACACATACAGATCACACACTTATAGACATACACACATACATATACACACAAACACATACATACCATACACTCACAGACATACATACACACACCACACACATACTATATATACACATACACACCACACACAGACATACACACATGTACATACTACATACTCAGAGACACACACATACATACCTACAAAACACATACATATACCATATACCATACACCACACATACACTCACACCACACACCTGCATACACACAGCACACTCACACAGACACACACACACACACACACACACACACACACTGTACATACACACATTATACAACACCAGACACACATACATACATACATACATACATACTATATGCTCACAGACACACACATACAAACCATACACTCACAGACACACACAGACCACACACATACACACACCATAAACACACAAACACACACATAATACACCACACAACACACATACAGATCACACACTTATAGACATACACACATACATATACACACAAACACATACATACCATACACTCACAGACATACATACAAACACACCACACATACTATATATACACATACACACCACACACAGACATACACACATGTACATACCACATACTCAGAGACACACACATACATACCTACAAAACACATACATATACCATATACCATACACCACACATACACTCACACCACACACCTGCATACACACAGCACACTCACACAGACACAGACACACACACACACACACACTGTACATACACACATTATACAACACCAGACACACATACATACATACATACATACATACATACATACACACATACTATATGCTCACAGACACACACATACAAACCACACACTCACAGACACACACTCACAGACACACACAGACCTCACACACACACACACACACCATAAACACACAAACACACACATAAAACATCACATAACACACACATACAGATCACACACTCATAGACATACACACATACATATACACACAAACACACATATATACCATACGCTCACAGACACACATACACACACCACACACAGACACACACACATACATACCACATACTCACTGACACACACACACATACCTACAAAACACATATATATACCATATACCATATACCACACATATACTACACACCACACACCTGCATACACACACAGCACACTCACACAGACACACACCACACACACACACCACATACATATACACACATGAGGCAAAGGCAGGCAGAACTCTGTGAGTTCAAAGTCAGCCTGGTCTACATAGAGTGTTCTGTGTGTTCTGGGCCAACCAGGGCTATTGTGAAACTCATCTCAAAAATAAGTAAATAAATAAATAAAAACTAAAAATAAATAAAAACTGGTAATGAATGGCTATCCAAAGATCAGAGAAAAAGATTGAGTTAAAAATGGGGTAGGCGGGATGTGTGGAGGGAACACAGAACATGACAACAATGTCAAAGCCAAGCAAGAGTCACCCAGGCATGGTGGGACATGCCTGTAATGCCAACATGTGGGAGGCTGAGGCAGGAGGATCACCAGCTTGAGGCCACTCTGGGCTCCATAGTGATAAGCTATCAGGTTTTTTTTAAAACATCCTTTATTCTTGTCCTGTTGTCCATTGCTGAGTGAGACCGAGTTCCAAAGCTGACTGGCTGGGAGCCATGGTGGGCAGTGATTTCTCATCATGCTGCGGGCGCAGGTGGAAGCAGGGCCTGGCCATGGTCTTCAGCCCCACAAAAAGGACTGGAGTCACTCAGCTGTATCTGCAGAAAGAGGGAGGAGCAGGAGGGGGATAAGTAAAGAGAGAGGAGGGAGTGGGGGAGAAGGGAAGGGGAGGGGAAAGAAGGGAAGGGAAGAAAAGAGGAAGAGAGTAAAAGGAAGGGGAGGGAGGGGAAGGAAGAGAAGGGAAGGGGGAACAGGGAAAGAAAAGAGAAACACTAAACGCAAGGCAGCTTCTTCAGAAAGCCACAGCCAGAGTGGGCGATCTGAAAACACCTGTCCTACCTCAGACTTCAGCAGATCAAGTATTTTTTAAAAGATCATATAAGCTATCTAAATAACAAAATTAACCAGATGGTTGCGATATATCTCCGTAGAATTAGAACAGGGAATACATTGTTTCTCAAATGCTCACAGAACATATGGACAAATTGATTAAGTAATGAGTCTCCACGAGAGCCTCAATAAACAGCAGAAACTACACAGGCAATTTCAACAAATCAATAGTGAAAAGACAAATGACCAGACAGAAAAATGGGCAAGAACAGAAAGGGACTGCTTACCAAGGAGGCTGTATAAATGGCCAAGAATACATTAAAACATGCTTAGCTTTTATCGCAAAACATGGGCCCTGAAGTCAGCTCAGCAAAACAGTATCTCTGCCCATAACAGACAGGAAACAGATGAAAAGCTGTAGATCTGCTGCTGACAGAGGAGTTGGGAGAGGTTTGCTTGGCTTAAAACGTGTGTGTGTGTGTGTGTGTGTGTGTGTGTGTGTGTGTATGCGCGCGCGAAAGAGAAAGAGAAAGAGAGAGAGAGCCCATGCAGCACCAATATGGAGGTCAGAAGAACTTGTAGGAATTGGTTCTCTCTTTCTACCATGTGGGACCCCGGGATCAAACTCAAGTCATCAGACTAAACAGCAAGCCCCTTTTCCCATTAAGCCATTTCATCAGCCCGTTTTAAGAACAGTGCTAATGTGACATAAAGTAGCCTGGGCAATTTAAAGAACGATTTGGAAACACTGATTAACAGCATAAACATATGGGACTATATTGCAATTTCATTTGCAAAACCTACCCTGAGCTTGCAATGCTAATACAGAGAGAGAATATGGGACCCAATAAGATACTTCAAATTTTATTTGATCAAGAAAATCCCTCACAGGCATCCTGAGTGGTCCTTTAGTTAACTCCAGCTCTAGTCAAGCTGACACCCAAGGCCATCATGGCGTCTCTATGAGCCAGGACCCTGTTCAGGGTTGTGTCTCCTTGTTCTTTTCTCTGTCCCCAGGGTGACCCACAAACAATGCTGGCCTGTGGAGATAGAGTATAGCAAAGAGCCCAGAGTCCCAGAAGGAAACCCGTGTTTCTTGTCAGATGAAGCAGGAAAGGAGGGAGGGGTGCCCTTGGTCTTCCTCCTCTTTCTTTATGTGGCCCAAGCCATGAGCTGCATGACAAGTGCAGCGGCCTAAAGTGCTAAAGAACGCAGGGGCCAACTGACCACTCAGACACATCCATGACACCCACACGAGCTGGCAAAGCCCATGCCTCACATGGATAAGGCCTTGATTCTTATCCCAAATATGACAAAAAATAAATAAATAAAGTATACAAAGCAGTTATTTGGGGAAAGAAGAAACAGAGGAGGAGGTCTTTAAGATGGTTTTGCAGTATTAAGCTCTTGCCAGCAAACTTGACAAGGTGACTTACATCTCCAGGTCCTACATGGTAGAGGTCCATCCACTCCTATAAGTCGTTCTCTGGCCTCCAAATGTATGCAGTGGCATGTGTGTGCCCTCATGTGTGCATGCACACTCACACATATACACACAGGCCAACCGTGCACTTTCTACACAAAGCCCACTTTAATATAATTATAAAGATAACGCTAACCAAGGAGATCCAGAAACCCTAAGTGTGCACATATTTCACTCCAGTACTTTAAGATGCATGAAGCAGTGCCTGTCAGAACCAAGATCAGCAACTGAGAGAAAGCAGGGAGAAAACCAAAAGACAAGGGAGACACGAATAGTTCTACACTCAATGGGACCCTGTTTGTTGGTTTCTCCCTCCCCCCCCCCCCAATATTGAAATGCTCGTACTTTCAAGTATACCTGGAACCCTTGGTGAGATAAGTTAGAGGCTGTATCAAGTGAGCACCGACAATGTTAAAAGAGTAGAGACTGGAGATGAGATGACCTCTGCCTGGTGTCACATGCCTGCAGGAGGGGAGGAGCAAGCTGAGATGACCACCAACATGGCACCATGGAGCCCAGGTGGGGAGCTAGCCTTCGACGACCACCAGGCTGGCCACTGTACAGGCCAGGGCAGGCAGACCATGCCTGAGATGACCCCTGCCTGGTGCCACACTCCATGGGTGGGGCATAACACTCCTGGGACCACCCCAGACACCCAGTGTCCCCAGGTACCACTAAGAGGATCAAGGAGACGGTGGAGTAATGGAAGAAAAAGAGAAACAGAAAGATGTGGGACAACGAAAAGAGGCAGAAGTGGAGACTCGAGGATAGTGAGGAATAGCCTGATGTGAGTGGCCAGCGATGCCCCCTGGGACCATGGTGGGGTCCTGGCCTGTGCTGCCACCAGAGACCAAGTATGAGTCCATGGCCCTGCAGCAGCCCTGCAGTCTGTTATCACCAAAGGCCAGGTCAACATCCCTGCTCTGGGCTGCCACCTGGGGCCAGGTTGATGTCTGAAGGCTATGCAAACTGTCCCCTGCTTTGCCTGGGCATTATGTGAAAAGTGGCCCTGCCCGTGCAAGCTGCAGTACGGGAGAGTGGGCTGGCATATTTCCCAGGCTGCCTTGACCCTTACATCCTACAGCAGGCAGGAAAGCTGTCCCTGCCCCCTCCCTGGCTGCAGCATTCCGGAAAGCAGGCTCTGTACCTCACCTAAGCTGACCTGCGGCAAAAGCCTGTGTAAACGGGGAGCCCCCAAGGATGTGAGCATGGGAGAGCTGACTGGTGGCAAAAACCTGTGTATACAGCCCCCCCCCCCAGGATGTGAGCATGGGAGAGCTGGCTCCACTCCTTGCTGACTGTAGCACTGGATGAACTCAGCAGGGCAGCGCTGGAGAGCTCACCCCAGTACTGTGACACATCCCAGACCCAGATCCAGGCTTTGAGCAGCCCCACCCCGACATCTACTCCATCTATGAGCTTCTGGAACACATGAAGTGGCTGGTCCTATAGAGCCAAAGTTGCAAGATCTCCATGACACAGGACAACAATAGAATATCCAAGAGGATCCAGTATTGATAGTGAGGCAGAAGCCAGAGGCCTTGAACCAGACCCATGACTCATTGCAAGGAACATTTGCAACTAAAGATATGTGAACACAATGAAATTTTCTTTTTCTTTTTTTTTTTTGGGGGGGGGAGGTTTTGAGGGAGGAGATCAGGTACTAGGGGACAGGGAGATGAATGGGATTGGGTAACTGAATCAATAAAAAGTTTAAAAAAAAAAAGTAGAGATCAGCTGGGCGGTGGTGGCACACGCCTTTGATCCCTGCACTGAGAAGGCAGAGGCAGGTGGATCTCTGATTCCAAGCCAGCCTAGACTACATAGGGCATGCTGAGACAGCCGAGACTACACAGAGATCATGCAGTGACAAAAACAAGTAACAGGACACACCATACAATCCCCAAATATATTGAACTGAACAGTACTTCCTGTTGGCTATAGTGACTCACACCTGTAACCTTAGCATTCAGGATCTTTAAGCACACACACACACACACACACCAAACAAACACACACATACCAAACATACATACACACACATCAAACACACACACACACACACACACACACACACACACACAAGTAGAATCAGGCTGACTAGAAAAAGAGAAAAGATTAACATGTAGAAAATAGAGTGAAGTCCATTATGATTGTAGGTAATATGCGATAATAAAAATTTCCTTAGAGGCTGGAGAGATGGCTCAGCAGTCAAGAGCACTAACTATTCTTCTGAAGGTCCTGAGTTCAAATCCCAGCAGCCACATGGTGGCTCACAACCATCTGTAATGAGATCTGATGCTCTCTTCTGGTGTGTCTGAAGACGGCTACAGTATACTCAAATATAATAATAAATAAAACTTTTTTTAAAAAAAAAGTATGAGGTGCAGCTATAACATTGCCTAGAGGCAAAGTCATAGCTTATGTTGAAAGGAAAGAGAATCATATCAAATGAACCCAAAACAAGCATAAGGAAATGAGAGCATGAAGTTGCACACAGAAGTACAATATATGTTATTGAGTAGAAGCTAATTCTGTGAAGAGATTAGAAATATCAGGGCTAAGGGGTTATGTTTGTTGTTTTTGGCAGGGTTCTCTAGAGAAACAGAATCCGTAGAACACACACTGTGTTTATTTTGCCTGGTATAATTGTTGTCTCCAGAGCTTACTACCTCCATCTGCTAAGCTAGGCCTAGTCCTGGAAGCTTCTAGCCTCCAGACAATCTTATCTAGGCCTAGAATGTTCTCAGCCTCTGAGACTTATTGCTGAATAAGTTCACCCCTTCCTAGTTCTTTCTGAGCTCTGGCTGGCTGGTTCATCTATCATCCCAAAATATCTGTGGGAAAAAAAATGATTTCAAAAGTATTTAAAAGACGTTTAGTTGTGTTTTTTATTAAAGGACTCGTTTGAGAGACATAAGAAAAAAGACAGGATAGAACACTCCATAGGCTCCTTACAGGAGAACGTAGGTGATCATAACAAGGACTTCTTCAGGCATGAACACTCAAACAGACTCACTGTTTTGCAAACAACAAACTTGCAATTTTGCTATTTTTTGTTTGTTTGTCTGTTTGTTTTTTTGGTTTTTTGAGACAGGGTTTCTCTGTGTAGCACTGGCTGTCCTGGAACTCACTCTGTAGACCAGGCTGGCCTCGAACTCAGAAATCTGCCTGCCTCTGCCTCCCGAGTGCTGGGATTAAAGGCGTGAGCCACCACGCCCGGCTTGCTATTTTTTTAACCATGTATTAATGCTCTATAGCTAGGTAGTAAGTCTGAACTTCTCAAGATAAATATGAAGATTATCTCCAGAAATCCTAAAAGGCCTCCAAGTGGGAAACTAGAAAAGGTTAATCACTTAGCATCTAAGCTTAATCACTGCAATGACTAATGTGGTTATCAGCTTGACATGCCTGGGAACATCTGAGTCACTGCCTCCTTTAGATTGGCCTGTGGCCATGTCTGAGCACCCATTCCTTAATTGTTGATGGATGTGGGATCGCCCAGACCGGACCACTGTGGGTGGTGTCACGCCTGGGCAGTATAAGTAAGGTGACAAAGAGCCTGGAGCAAGCCAGCAAGCAGTGCTTCCCCCACATTTCCTACTCCAGGCTCCTGCCTTGGCTTCTCTCCATGATAAACCATAACCTGTACCCCGAGAGAAACTGTTTCCTCTCCAACTTGGCTTTGATGAGTGTTTCTTGAGAGTAACAGAGTGCAAACCAGAACAAGTGTCAAAGGCTCCAGGACCAGAATAGTCTTGCAGATGAGGTGACCAACGTTTTAAGGAAGAGATACAGAATAAGTTCTTCACTAATAGTCACAGCACTGACCTGTATAGAAGAGTTCTAGTTTGATTTATGAATCTTATATAATCTTGACACCAAAAGCAAATGAAACGCACAGAAAAAAAACTTTGTTGAAAAAAACCTTAATATGTGCAAAACAACACAAACCATATTAGCAGGTAGATTTGGAACAGGTAGGTTTGGTGCACTATACCATCCCCCAAATATATTCCTAGAAGCCAAGGAAGGACAAGACGGTTAGACCCAGAAGCATGCATTTTAAAGAAACCACCAGCTTTGAATCTGGCTTTCTTATTTATTACAACAGGAGCTGGCTGGATGACCTGAGTAAGCGTGTAACCTCTCTGTGGTTCTTTTCCACTTGCAAAATAGAGCTAAAAATACGAGCATCCTGCAGGGCCGTAGGTGTAGGGGAAGAGAGGAGTAGGAGAAAGTGCCAGCGTCCCACCAGAGTTCCTGTGCTCTGGGCAGGCAGACGCGGGAGGACTGCCGGACACTTTCCACACGTCCCTGGGTGGGCATCTGGCTGTGTGAAGCCACTGACCCCACATGGTGAGTGATGGACAAGGGGCAGCCCCGGGTATCAGGTTCTCAGCCTCCAGCATCCCACGCTGGATATGGCAGAGAAGCTGAGAACAGAATAGGGGCCCCAGGGCGGCACTCGGCCCAGGGGATAAAGGAAGAGGGCAGAGGGAGAGGGGGTGCTGGGTGGTTCCCACACAGGTGAGAGTCCTTGGTCTGGGTCCATGGCTGCAATGTAGGAAGGCCTCCTGGCGGGAGGCTTGTTAAGAGAAAGCCTATCCCATCGTTCAAGCACAGAGGGCCTTCATCTTCAGAGACAGTCTATAGTTTTAGAGCTTTATTATAAAAAGGCAGGGGGAAAGAGAAAAGGTAGAAAGAGAGAGAGAGAGACTGGCCATGGCCATGTGGAGAGTGGGAGAAAGGGAAAGAGAGAAAAAGAGGTAGAGAATAAGAAAGGTGAAAGCTTAGAGGGGGGATAAAAGCTTAGAGAGCAAGGAGGGACCAAAAAGCCCCTCTTATAGTGGGCTTGTTATCTTGCTGTTGCTAGGTAACTGGGGAGGAGTCTAGCCAGAAGGCCAGAAGCTTGAGACATTGTCTATGTGATTGAAAGCCACATGCCTCTCCTGTGGGGTCTGTGGGAGCTGTGGGGGTGGTAACAGGAGCCAGGGGTCCAGGAGACAGGGTCGAATGCTTACTGTCCCATGTAAGTGGAAATTACCACCCACGGGTCCCACCAGGGTTCAAGACCTCAGCTCGACTGGAGACCAGGCTGTCTGTGCATAGCCCATTGCCCCACAACATATGATTCAGAAAT
The DNA here is from genome assembly GCA_902729485.2 of Mus minutoides. Classification (NCBI taxonomy): domain Eukaryota; kingdom Metazoa; phylum Chordata; class Mammalia; order Rodentia; family Muridae; genus Mus; species Mus minutoides. The sequence continues at coordinate 838,668 of LR753382.1, read as the reverse complement.
AGAAGCATTAATTTTGAAATAATTCACTTGGAGACGAGTGTGATGTTAGTATGAATGGTCAGCTCAACAATATTGAAGGCTGACTTGGTAGTTGGACCCTGGGCACAGCTGTGCAAGGCTATTTGATCATAATAAGTGAGGTGGGAAGACCACTGTGGGTGGCATAATTCCCTAAGTTGGATTCTAGACTGCATAAAAGAGGAATGGGGACTAGCTGAGCACCAGCATTCATTAATTCATTAAGGATCAGGACAGGCTCTCTTCTTCTGATGTAATGTGACCAGCTGCTTCAGGCTCCTGTTACCTCCACATTCCCTCCAAGATGGACTCTACTTTGAACATTGAGCTAAAATAAATACTTCTTCTTTCCTGAGTTCAGGGTTTTTAACACAACAACAGAAAAGGAACTAAGACAACCATGGTTGAGTATTTTATACATAATAAGCATTCAATAAGATATGACATTTAAAAAATAATTCCAGCTGGGCGTGGTGGCGCAAGCCTTTAATTTCAGCCCTTGGGAGGCAGAGGCAGGCGGATTTCTGAGTTCGAGGCCAGCCTGGTCTACAAAGTGAGTTCCAGGACAGCCAGGGCTATACAGAGAAACCCTGTCTCAAAAATAATAATAATAATAATTCTAGGCTGTGCAGTGGAGGCCCACACATTCAATTCCAGCACACAGAACACAGAAGGCAGAGGCAGGTGGATCTCTTGAGTTTGAGGGCAGCCTGGTCTAGTTCCAGGATAGTTAAGGCTACCCAGAGAAATCCTATCTTGAAAAATTAATAACAACAAACAAACAAACAAACAAACAAAAAGTATGTGAAGGAAAGCAAGGCGAGGAGGATCCCAGACGTGAGGATCAGGAAAGGCAGAGAGGACACTAGACTCAAGGATCAGGAAAGGCAGGGAGGACACCAGACACAAGGATCAGGAAAGGCAGGGAGAACCCCAGATGCAAGGATCAGGAAAGGCAGGGAGGACTCCAGACACAAGGATCAGGACAGGCAGGGAGCACACCAGACTCGAGGATCAGGATAGGCAGGGAGCACACCAGACTTGAAGATCAGGACAGGCAGGAAGGACCCCAGGCTCGAGGATCAGGACAGGCAGGGAGGACCCCAGACTCGAGGATCAGGACAGGCAGGGAGCACACCAGACACAAGGATCAGGACAGACAGGGAGCACACCAGACTCGAGGATCAGGACAGGCAGGGAGGACCCCAGACTCGAGGATCAGGACAGGCAGGGAGGACCCCAGACTCGAGGATCAGGACAGGCAGGGAGCACCCCAGACTCGAGGATCAGGACAGGCAGGGAGGACCCCAGGCTCAAGGATCAGGACAGGCAGGGAGCAAACTGGACTCGAGGATCAGGGAGAGTGAGTTCCTTGCATCTCCAGAATCCTTCCTATTCCATCTTTTAAGATCAGTTGTCAAAGTCAATCCTCAATAGTTGGAAAGATCCCTGGGAATTCTGGTCCTAAAGTCTGGACCAACATGTGCCTGCATTGTACCCTTGGTTGTATAATTCATAGCAGCAAACAGCCACCAGGAGGCAGCAAACTGCACCTAAAGCAGAAGCCCATTGGACATGACAGACGCACCTTAGGAGCTCTTGGCTGGCTGGCTGGCTGCCCAATATCACCCCCTTTATTCCGTTAACATCTTACAGTCAGGCAGTCTTGTGATTTCGTGTGATATTTTAGCCACATTTTATGCATTGTGGTTCAACTAATTTAAAACAGAATGGTTGCATGGCTGTCTTCAGAGACATATGAAAACCACTTGTTCAATTAACTTCCATTTCTAATTTTTAAATATATTCAACCCAGGTATACAACATCTATATCCCCTACTTAGAAATCTGGAGAAGGAAACTGGCTTGAGCCTAGGAATTCAGAGCTGTACTGCACCATGTTAATCAGGGTGTCAGTTTATACTTAGTATCAGGAGTAGGGTTGTATGTCATAATATCCCCCACTCTCCAGCCTAGGTAGCATACATAGCAAGAATCTCTCTTAAATACGTAAGTAAATTTAAAACTCTCAGTAAGGCAGGAATTGAAAGAAAAAAAAAAGTCTGTGCATCCATCCAACATTCTGCTTCCAGAAATCAAAGCAAATGGCTCTTCACGGTAAGTCTTAGTATAGCAGCTACATCATTTCCCTTTCCCTATGATTTCCCTCATCTGCAACATTCTAGTCCTGGAACCTTTGACACTTGTTCTAGTTTGCATTCTGTTACTCTCAAGAAACACTTATCAAAGACAAGTTAGAGAAGAAACAGTTTATCTCAGTTTATTCCCAGTTCTAGAAACTGCTAAACCATAAGGCATGAAGGAAAGGGGGCAGTGTTCAACTAAGGTTGGAAATGTTACTTATCCTAGTTAACTTTGACCGCTAAGGTCACACCAGTACAGGGTCACTGGAAGAGGAAGTCTCAGTTGAGGGATGAGCTAGATCAGACTGGCCTAAAGGTTTGTTTGTGAAGGTTATCTTGGTTACTAATTTGTTTAGGAGGGCCCAGTCCACTATGAGCAACATCATTCCCTAGGCAAGTGATCTTCGACTATGTGCGAAAGCTAGCTGAGTGTTAGCTTGAAAGTGGCAGAGCTAGCAGCACTCCTCATAGCTTCTACTATACTTCGTAGGCAGTAGATAAGTTCCCTGGCCTGAGGTAATGCTGTGTGAGCTAACAAGCATGCCAGCCTGCAAGTTCCTGCCTTGACTTCCCTCAGTGATAGATCTGAAAATGTAAGTCAAATAAACCCTTTCCTCCTCTAAGTTGCTTTTGCTCAACATGTTTATTAACAGCACTATCTCTCCCTCTTAGATTGCCACTATATACTTTTAATGGCTTGTTTTCTATTGACTTCTGAAGCAAAGAACTAAGTTTGTTGTCCATCCTGGCACACTGTAAAGTTACTTGGACCCCCAAATCTCCATAAAACGGTCACTAGCTCCTAGGTGCCTGTTTGGGATGCATCAAAACACGTGTCATGCAAGACAGCAGCGTTGTAAGAGTGGCAGCCGTCACAGCCATCACCCACCTTCATGTCGGGGACCAGATAACAAAAAAGAAAAGCAGTCTATGCATGTTGGCAAGACAGTCAAAAATGATGGTTATTTGCAGATAATGTGTTTGTTCACCCTGTAAAAGCCGGAGAATAAACTGGAAAAGCACAAGAACTAATTAAGGCATTGAATGAAGAGGCTCACATGAAGCAATAAATATATCCAGATCAATTCCTGTCCTGAAGACCAGTAATGAAGACTTGGTAAGCATCAGGGGACCCAAACAATGTGGTTAGCAAAACATGTGCAAAGATATATGTTGAAATTGGGTGAAGGACTATTTTTTTAAGCTCTGGATCAATGGAGGAAGGGATCTGGTCTTAGAGCAGCATTGTGCATGCGTCAATCCTCCCTCAGTAATCTATAAATCTGATGTGTAATTTCAGTGGAAATCTTCACAGGGTTTTACCTTGAAAATTTGATTCTGGAGCTCATGAGCAAGTCCACAGAGGGGCCGATGAATTTGGAGAGTAAAAAAAGATAGTAATTGAGAAACTTGACTTACAAAGTTAGTTTCAATATCTTACAACTAACTGAGAGACAATTTGGCCTTTCCTGACCACACTGTATATGGCCTGAGGCTCAAGAACTTGGTGCAGGGAAGGAGGGTTTCAGAAAAGCCTGCGGGTGCCTAGATACCCCAAACATTGCCTCCAGGACATGGTTTGACATTTTCAACATATATATATATATATGAATGAAAGCTGAGTAACAGCTGTGGATACTTAAATTTTATTCTTATTTATTTTGTATTTCTAATTAAATAAAGATTTCTATTTTATATGTATACATTTTTTATCTGCTTGTATATCTGTGTACCACGTGTGTGCTTGGTGCCTGAGGAGACCAGAAGAGGGCATTGGATCCCCTAGAACTGGAGTTACATATGGCTGCCAGCCACTGTGTGAGTGGTGGGAACTGAATGCTGGCCCTTTGCTAAAGCAGCTTTTAAGCTCTCTATTATCTCTCCAGCACCGTATTTTTATTTTTTGAGAAAAAAAATCTCACCACATATCTCGACTGGCTTGGAACTCACTATGCAGAGCAGAATAGCCAGAAGCCATTAAAGGGCTGCCCTATGCCCAGCAAGAGCTTGATTTCAGAGACATAAAAACAAAGCAGTCTATAGCTGGTGCCTTTGCAGAGACTTTTGAAGTTGCAAAGGGCAGACACACATTTAAATGACTCCAATCGATCAAAGAAGGTCATTGGAAGAATGTGAGATTCTCTGAAAGAAAGCAAGTTAGTGTTAGACAACCAGGCTTCAGAAGGGGCAAAATAAAGGCTGCCCCTGGGGTCAGCAACAGGAACCTGTCCTTCAAGTGGTAAACCTTCACCTGGGAGGTCTGGAGTCCCCCATCTTGGCAGGTCAGCTGCCCATCAGGATGGGCCCCCGTATCTGTGTCTCCCTTCCCCTCTGCCTTCCTTTCCCAGCCCCTCTGCCCCCCCCCCCAGCCTTACCCTCTGGAGACCAGAGCAGCCTTTCCTGACCACATTGTATATGGAATGAGGCTCAAGAACTTGGTGCATGGAAGGAGGGTTTCAGAAAAGCCTGCGGGTGCCTAGATACCCCAAACATTGCCTCCAGGACATGGTTTGACATTTTCAACCCAACTTGAAACCACTGAACACACCTCACCACAGGGCTTTTCTGCAGAGTTCTCCATTCCAGAACATACCATCACCCATGGGACAGCAGGCCAGAAGCCAGAGATTCCCCCCACCAAACTCTCTGGGTCTCCCCATCTACATGTCCAATAGTTTGATTTATTTTCTGAAGATCTCTAGAACCTCCCCACTGTGTCCATCTTTACGGCCATTTCCCAGGCTCAGTGACTGATCCTGGACTGGCAAGATGGCTCAGGGGTAAAGTATGTACCACACAAGCCAGGAAACCTAAGTTTGATCCCCTGAACCCATGTAAAGGTGGGAGTAGAGAACCCCCTCCATAAAATTGTCCTCTGACCTCCACGCGTGTGCTGTGTCATGCGTTCTCCGTCCCTCACACACAGACACAAATTTAATAAAGTTAGTGTTGTTTCGTGTGGATTTCTTGGCATTTTCATCTGTTACCCATATCCATCGCCTTGGGAGAATGATCTGAGCTCTTCCTCCAGGGCCCAGCCAACACATCTTTACCTGGAGCTTGCCCCACATTGGACCAGGTCTGTACCTATTGCTGGCTTCCACAGATACCAGTTCTGACCAGGGCTTCTCACAAGGCTTCTTACATCATTTCTTGTGTAGTCACTCTGGTGGTTTGGTGGTTTCTGTAGGCTCATATACCTCCACAGTTGGCAGTACTGTTTGGGGAGGGTCTGGAACCTTTGGTTAGACAGTAACATTCATAGTTCAGTGCTACAACTCACAGTTATAATCCCAGAACCACGGAAGCCAAGACAGGAATTGTGTGTTTGAGCCCAACCAGAGCTGCCTAGTGGATTCCAGTTCAGCCTGGGTTACAGAGTGAGATCCTGGCTCAAAAAAAAGGTGAGGTGTGTGATTCAGTGATGTATTTTGCCACACTGGCTTCCAAATGGTCATCAGTATCTCCTGCTGCCACCAGAGTATAAGAGAATGCTGTTGTCAGCAGAGGGAATCTTCAATCTTGTTACTATCTACATACGCTAACTTGATCAATGGAGGGGGGGTGGGGGGTGACTGAAGTAAGAGAGAGGAAATGAATAGACTCCAGAGGTCTGCTGACTGATTGCATAGGAAGAGTGATAGAGACAGAAAGGTGAAGCGTGACCTAGGAGGCTGAGAAGTTTAGTCAAATGCTTCCCATGTAAACTCGAGGACCTGAGATTGGATCCTTACCACCCATGTCAAAGATGGGTGCAGCCGTACCTGCCTGTTAGCCCAGCTCTGGGACTGTAGAGACAGGAGGGTCCATGGATCTCATCATCCAGCCAAATTAATGTGCACCAGTGTTAGTGATGAGAGACCACGTCTCAAAATATACCGTGGAAAGCAACTTGGAGATCCAAGGCCAACCCCTGGTCTCCACATGATCACATACAATTACACACACACACACACACACACACACACACACACACACACACACCATGAGCACATCCCCCAGGCACTGGGCAGATGCTTTGGTGAGCAATCTGAAGGTGGAGCTGGGCTGGCATGGAAGAAAATGAACTTGACTTTGCTCCAAGTACAGATCTGAGAGGCATCCTGAACGTTAGGCATTGGTGAGCACGTTAGGCATTAGTGAGCTAACTGTGTACACAGATCGGAGTTCAGAAGAGAGGCCTGGGCTTCACAATGTAACAATTCCTGACCCTAGAGGAAGATCACATTGTAAAGGACATATCTCTGTGTACCCCAGACTCCTGAGTTCACGTCTCCCTGACCTCCACTGTCAGCCATAGCTGAGATGGGCAAGAGCTGAATCCCTTCACACTGGAAGCATCTCCCTCAATTCTCTTCCACAAGTCTCTCCCCTTCTCCAGCACCACACGGAAATGCACCCACGGCTGATCCACCAACCCAGAGATGTCCTTTACCCAATGGATGTAGGAGCTGATGGGCCCCACGCTCCTCCCCATGGGAGGGAGGTGTTTTCTGGTGAGAAGAGGGATCCTGTGCCTTCAGAGAAGCAGATAGTTGGAGCATCTTTTACTGACTCTTCTTCCTTCACCCCAACCCCTATCGTGCTCCCTGGAACCATATCCCAGACCCACTCTCTGTACCCAAACCCTCGTCTCAGGCTGGGCCTGGGGAGACTGGGGAAGCTGTGCTGTGCTTCTCACCCTATGACAAAGGGGGAGGGGGGGCGAAACTTACATGTAGCCGGAACAGGGCAACATTCCTTCTTCCTCAGGTGAAAGATTTTGCGGGAATGTTAGTGTTACCTCAAATCTATCTAATTGTGCAATTCAAGTTCAGCAGCCGCAGAGGCCTGTGGGATTCCATCCTGGGAACACAGAACTGGAACACCAAGACACTGGGTACCAGCTGGGAGTGGCTGGCAGCAATTTGAAGTGTGGATGCATCACTCCAGAGTGGGTGTCCATCCCTCTTCTCCTATAGAACACAGCAGGGAGAGCCAATCTGAAGAGGAGGAGAAAAGTCTGTGCTTCTGCCCTGACTTCAGATCTTTCCACACCTTACCCCACATCCTGTTCTCTGATTCTATGAACACTCCTAAATCTTTCTATCAACGCCCCCCACTCCCATGAGGAATAGCTCAATGTCCCTTACAAGAAAACAGCACTTAAGTCCATGCCTCTTTTCTCTCATCTCATGGACACTATCATGGATTGCTGAAGACCTAGGTATTATGGGGTGATCAGAAAGCAACAGAGGACCAGCGGGCAGCAGATGGCTTGCTCCATATCTCCAATCCTGAAGATGGTCTTACCTGAAATGCCTTCACTCCATAGCCCAAGGCCACACCCCCTGAAACTCTTGTGAGCAGGGTGCATCAAGCCTTGGTCCCCAAAGCTCACCAGAGAAAAGGAGCCGGGGTGGGGAGACGGCGCAGTCAGTAAGGAGCTTGCTTTGCAAGAGTGAAGCTCAACACTGAGGACCCAAAAACACTGTGTGTGGTGGCCCGGGCTTGCTGTCCCAGCACTGAGGACATAGGTGGGAGGACCTCTGTAGCCCACTGGCCAGCCAGGCCAGCCCATTGGTGAGCTCCTGACCAGTGTGGTACACTGTCTTTCTCAGAGGCAGTGGGTGACATTCCTGAAGATGACACCAAGGCTGTCCTCTGAACTCTACATGTACACACACCCACATGCATGCACAAATAATAATAAAAGAAAGAAAGGAGACGGGAAGTGAGGGTCGAGGCAGGACCTCCTCTCCAGGATTGACTGAGTGTTTATCTACCCCACCCTAGAATCCCAGTTCTGAATTACCTGTGCAGAGACAGACTGCTGGTGTCCTGGAGACAGGAGCAGATGGAAAATACAAGATGAGCCTCTAGCGATACTCTCCCCACACACAGCTGTTGCCTTCCTTCCCAGGTTCTCCACTGTCCCAAGAGCTGATGAGCAGGCCTTTCCAGACCACAGAGGACCTGTCCTTCTCCAACCCTGACCTCACAAGCTGTTGTCTCAGTCATGGACCAACTGCAGTAGCGCCACCTCCAGGCCACGCTGGAGAAACGCACTTTCCATACTCGGACTTGAAGGAAGGGTGCAGGGGAAGGTCTGGAGCACAGAATTGCAAAGTGGTGGGGCTGGGCAACTAACCTCCCCTCTTATTTTGTTTTTCCTTATATTCTGTTGTTGTGGAACAGGGCCGTGACACATAGCCTAAGCTATGTGATGCCGCATCAGTTGTATATGCCACACATGGCTACTCCATCCTTCAGAGATTTCGTTGTGCGTAATTTCCAATGTAACGCTTTCGTTGCATGCATGTATTTGTGTGAATGTGCCCACCTGTGTGCCACAGTGTGCACATGAAGGCCAAAGGAGGCGGGGCTTCCTTTCCACCACGTGGGTTCAGGGTTCTAACTCAGACCACCAGGCTTCACACGCACCTTTTCTGACTGAGCGACGTCACCCGCCTGCACGGTATTCTTCAGATATGAGGAGGAACCTGACTATCACTATGGGAACTTTGTTAATTCCACCCCTCAATGAGTACTGGAAAATCGTACAGTGCTTTGAGGAAAATCGTTGGACAAATGTTCTTACACATCTATGAGAGACCCGATCTTGGGTGCACATCCCAAAATTAAATAGGTGGAGCAGAGGGGTGCGTACTCTCAACAGTGGCTGCGGTTCTTGTGTCCCGAGGCCATCTTGAAGTTAGAACACGAGGCTCTTTCCCAGCTGTCCCTCTTGGATGCTGCAGAGTTGATGAAGCGGCTGTGTGTCATGGCACCTTTCTGATTTCCTTTTTTTTTTTTTGGTTTTTTGAGACAGGGTTTCTCCATGTAGCCTTGGCTGTCCTGNTCTTACCTGAAATGCCTTCACTCCATAGCCCAAGGCCACACCCCCTGAAACTCTTGTGAGCAGGGTGCATCAAGCCTTGGTCCCCAAAGCTCACCAGAGAAAAGGAGCCGGGGTGGGGAGACGGCGCAGTCAGTAAGGAGCTTGCTTTGCAAGAGTGAAGCTCAACACTGAGGACCCAAAAACACTGTGTGTGGTGGCCTGGGCTTGCTGTCCCAGCACTGAGGACATAGGTGGGAGGACCTCTGTAGCCCACTGGCCAGCCAGGCCAGCCCATTGATGAGCTCCTGACCAGTGTGGTACACTGTCTTTCTCAGAGGCAGTGGGTGACATTCCTGAAGATGACACCAAGGCTGTCCTCTGAACTCTACATGTACACACACCCACATGCATGCACAAATAATAATAAAAGAAAGAAAGGAGACGGGAAGTGAGGGTCGAGGCAGGACCTCCTCTCCAGGATTGACTGAGTGTTTATCTACCCCACCCTAGAATCCCAGTTCTGAATTACCTGTGCAGAGACAGACTGCTGGTGTCCTGGAGACAGGAGCAGATGGAAAATACAAGATGAGCCTCTAGCGATACTCTCCCCACACACAGCTGTTGCCTTCCTTCCCAGGTTCTCCACTGTCCCAAGAGCTGATGAGCAGGCCTTTCCAGACCACAGAGGACCTGTCCTTCTCTAACCCTGACCTCACAAGCTGTTGTCCCAGTCATGGACCAACTGCAGTAGCGCCACCTCCAGGCCACGCTGGAGAAACGCACTTTCCATACTCGGACTTGAAGGAGGGGTGCAGGGGAAGGTCTGGAGCACAGAATTGCAAAGTGGTGGGGCTGGGCAACTAACCTCCCCTCGTGTTTTGTTTTTCCTTATATTCTGTTGTTGTGGAACAGGGCCGTGACACATAGCCTAAGCTATGTGATGCCGCATCAGTTGTATATGCCACACATGGCTACTCCATCCATTAGAGGTTTCATTGTGCGTAATTTCCAATGTAACGCTTTCGTTGCATGCATGTATTTGTGTGAATGTGCCCACCTGTGTGCCACAGTGTGCACATGAAGGCCAAAGGAGGCGGGGCTTCCTTTCCACCACGTGGGTTCAGGGTTCTAACTCAGACCACCAGGCTTCACACGCACCTTTTCTGACTGAGCAACGTCACCCGCCTGCACGGTATTCTTCAGATATGAGGAGGAACCTGACTATCACTATGGTAACTTTGTTAATTCCACCCCTCAATGAGTACTGGAAAATCGTACAGTGCTTTGAGGAAAATCGTTGGACAAATGTTCTTACACATCTACGAGAGACCCGATCTTGGGTGCACATCCCAAAATTAAATAGGTGGAGCAGAGGGGTGCGTACTCTCAACAGTGGCTGCGGTTCTTGTGTCCCGAGGCCATCTTGAAGTTAGAACACGAGGATCTTTCCCAGCTGTCCCTCTTGGATGCTGCAGAGTTGATGAAGCGGCTGTGTGTCATGGCACCTTTCTGATTTCCTTTTTTTTTTTTTGGTTTTTTGAGACAGGGTTTCTCCATGTAGCCTTGGCTGTCCTGGAACTCACTCTGTAGACCAGGCTGGCCTCAAACTCAGAGATCCACCTGCCTCTGCCTCCCAAGTGCTGGGATTAAAGGTGTGCGCCACCACGCCCGGCTTCTGATTTCTGATGAGTGGCTTGGACATGCCTCTCACACATCAGCCCTTACTGTCAAACTGCATGCTGTGCTTGGTTAGGGATGTGGGCAACCCAAGACACTAGCTAATGACAGTTAACAAGACAAGAGATGACACCTGTGTCTAAAGCCAACCAATGCACATTGTCAGAACTCACATGACTCCAAGAATTCTGCTTAAAAAAAAAGACAGGGCCAGCCAATTGGTGGTGGTGCACACTTTTAGTCCCAGAATTCCAGAGTCAGAGGCAGGCAGATCTCTGTGAGTTTGAGGTCATCCTGATCTACAGAGTTAGTTCCAGGACACCCTGGGCTACACGGAGAAACCTTGTCTCAAAAAAGAAAAAAAAAAAGCCCATTAAACAAAACAAAACAAAACAAAAGGGCCTTACTGTGTAGACCAGGCTGGCCTGGAACTAGAAATCCATCTGCCTTTGCTTCTCAAGTGTTGAGATTAAAGACATGCACCACCATGCCTGGGGAATTCAACTATTTTGACAATGCCAATCAACTAATCAAATACAGCTCGGGCGCCTCCCGCCTCTGTGTAGGAATGAGACGTGGGGCACACGATCACGGTATGAGTGACTTAGTTTGGGGTGCTGCCCCGAGTTCCCACTGCCTAGCAAACAGAAGGGTGCTACTGCATAGGGTCTGGAACTGGGTAACTCACATTTCTCCAAACCCGCAAAGCTCTTCTGCACAAAGCCCTCGGAGTCACAAGCTCTGGAATCGGGAGGCCTCGTGCCCAAGTTCCAGCTTAGCCACTTCAAAGGGCTGCTGTGCTGAGGAAGACATGGTGCATGTGAAGTGCTTAGCAGGGCCCTGACACATGCTAAACCTCAAAAATAGCGACACATTAACAACCCGGAACGCAGGAAATACACTCTCCATTTTATGAATAATAAAAGTGACACCCAGAGAAAAGGCTAAATGTCTTGCAGAAAAGCAGACCTTAAACTCAGGCTTGTCTGCCTAGGCCCCTTCCTGTGGTTCCATCTTCCTCTGACTCTGGCTTCTCTGCCAGGACCCTGGGCTAGGTCTGGTACTAACTGGCTAGTTCGTAGGAGCTCTGGGACCTGATGTCCACCCGGGATGGAAGAACAGGCCTCGCTGGGCCTTCCTGTCAGGAGTCCCTCAGGGGGTGGGAGGCTCAGGGCAGGCCTGGGCTCAGGCTGGGCTACAGGAGGCTCCCAGGTGTTGGGGAAGGCGGCTGCCTGGCTGTTCTCCAAGTACATTCAGAACCAACGCAAGGGAAACCCCAATTGTGTCAGTGCCGGCACGCCTGGGGCACAGGCATTGGAGACATTAAATATTAAACATGTCGGCTGCCTTCCAAGCTCGGTAATTAAAACTCTTATTTCATATTTTACACGGGATGGACAGGGAGGTCGCAGCCTGCTGTAAGAGGTTTCATAGTTCCTCCCTAACAGATGGAGTGGCTCTTCCTAGGAGAATCTCCCATTTGCCTGAGACCCTCTCACTCTACTTAGTCATTTCCTGGAAGAGACGACACAGAATAGAGGTCAAACGGTTTGAGTGGCATTCGGGAACCGCAGCAGGCTCTTGGGGTCTTTGTCTACTTCTCTCTGAAGGGTTTGCGTCTCCAAGAGGCTTCCTAGGGCTGGACTGCAGGTCCCCGTAGCAATGGCAATCAAGGAGCTAAGATCTCTTCAAGCCAAAGAGGGAAGAGCCAAGATCAGACAAACAGGCCGAAGGGAGGGGCGTCTTCCCTTAGCCTCCAGTGCCATCTGCTGGCTGTATTCTAAACTGCAGCCCTGCCAGAGGCCGGCTAGTACTAACTCTTGAGTTCTAAGCAAAGGGTTAAAAGAGGGAAAGTGGCACACGCCTTTAATCCCAGCACTCAGGAGGCAGAGGCAGGCGAATTTCTGAGTTCAAGGCCAGCCTGGTCTACAAAGTGAGTTCCAGGACAGCCAGGGCTACACAGAGAAACCCTGTCTCTAAAGAAAAAAAAAAAAAAAAAAGAGGGAAAGTGCCGGGCGCGCAGGCTTTTAATCCCAGCACTTGGGAGGCAGAGGCAGATTTCTGAGTTCGAGGCCAGCCTGGTCTAAAGAGTGAGTTCTAGGACAGACAGAGCTACACAGAGAAACCCTGTCTCGAAAAACAAAACAAAAAACAAAACAAAACAAAAAAAAGAGCAAGGAAAACCCAGCCTGGTGCCGAGTGTTCAATTGCACACTTGGTCATTCCCCAGCATCGAGAGAGAAATAGCACGCTGGACTCTGAAGGACCCAACGCAAAGCAATAACCATAGCAGCTATCCGTCATGGCAGCTATCTGTCATGGCAGCTATCCTTAAGTTCACTGTGAGGAGCCTTGGCTTACATGATGATTGAAGTACATTCATGACCTCACTGAGGGTGCCCCCATGTTGTACAAAAGAGAGAAAACCTAGAAGTCTTTTTTAATATATATTATTATTATGTGTAAATACACTGTAGCTGTCTTCAAACACTCCAGAAGAGGGCGTTAGACCTCGCTATGGATGGCTTTGAGCCACCATGTGGTTGCTGGGATTTGAACTCAGGACCTTCGGAAGAGCATTCAGTGCTCTTAACCACTGAGCCATCCCTCTAGCCCCAAAACAGGAGTCTTAACAGACTCACTTGGCATCCCTTCCTCTCCATCTCTCCTTGCTCTATCCTACAGGGGCCTCCCTGTTCCTCAGATACACCAAGCTCTTTCTAAACTCGGGTTCTTTCCAGAGGCTGTTCCCTCCGCCTCGAGTGTGCTCCTTCTGGTTGTGGTCACCAGCTCTAAACTCCACCCACCCACCCTGTGAGGCTCGGCTGTGTGCCCTTGCTTTGTTTCCCTGATGAACTTATTATTCCCAGTTGCAACGACTGCTTCCGGTTTCCCCCGCTTTGTATTCATCACCTCACTAGCTGAGATGGGACTTAGTAGAAGGCAAAGAGTGTGCCCATTCACTCATCAGTGTATAGGCCTGGTGCACAGAGGCCCAGCGCTGTCTTAAATGTATGCAAGGGCTCTGGGACAAACCAAGTAATCAAGGAGAGGCCAGAGAAGTTTCCCAGAGAAAGAGACATCTCCATGGGGTCCCCCAGAATGACTAGGAGCAGCTCAGATGAAGACGGAAGGTCACCCTAAGCAGAGATCATGGGTGAAAGGGTCCTGTGGGGAAGGCAACTTCCAGAAACCAAAAATAGAAAGAGCTGGCTTGGCATTAGGCATGAGAAGGAGGAAGGGCCCACCTTGACAGGAGGTCCTGGGCAGGTCACACTTGGACCATTGGCCTCAGAATCTAGAATTCTCCCTGTGGTGGTTGATACTTATGTCAACTTGGTAGGATTTAGAATCACCGAGGACACAAAGCTCTTCTCTTTTTGTGAGAGGTTTTCTAGATTGGTTGACTGAGGTGAGACGACCCACTTTGAGTATTAGCGGCACCAACAGTAGGCTGGGGTCCCATCCTGAATGAAAAGGAGAATGGACCCCAGCGTTCCTCCCCCATCTCATCCCTCTGCCTCCTGACTGCAGCTGCAATGTGACCAGCCACCTCAAGTTCCTGTCACCATGATGTCTTGTGTGAGAGACAATGCACATGTCTACTCACCCCAAATAGAAACCCCTGTTTTCCTGTTGGCTCCTCCTTCTGTCATGTTAGCAGCTTCCTAAGCCTCCTCCCTACAAAGCAACAAAATGAGTCCAACATCTCGGAACTTCACAACTTTACCTACCAGCTCCAATGGTTAGTTGTTTTTTAATTGGATATTTTCTTTATTTATATTTCAAATGTTATCCCCTTTCCCGGTTCCCCCTCCCGGAAACCCCCATCCCATCCTTCCTCCCCCTGCTTCTATGAGGCTGTTCCTCCACCCACCCACCCACTCCTGCCTCCCTGCCCTCGATTCCCCTACACTGGGGCATCTATCAAGCCTTCATAGGACCAAGAACCTTTCCTCCCATTGATGCCGTCCTCTGCTACATATGCAGCTGGAGCCATGCATACTCCTTGGTTGATGGCTTAGTCCATGGGAACTCTGGAGGGTCTGGTTGGTTGATATTGTTATTCTTCCTATGGGGTTGCAAACCCCTTCATCTCCTTCAGTCCTTTCTCTAACTCCTCTATTAAGACCCTGTGCTCAGTCCAATGTTTGGCTGCGAGCACCTGCTTCTGTATTTGTAAGGCTCTGGCAGGACCTCTCAGGAGACAGCCATATCAGGCTCCTTTCAGCATGTACTTCTTGGCATCCACAATAGTGTCTGGCTTTGGTGACTGTATATGGGATGGATCTCCAGGTGGGACAGTCTCTGGATGGCCTTTCCTTCAGTCTCTGTTCTATACTTTATCTCCATATTTGCTCCTGTGATTATTTTGTTGCCTTTCTAAGAAGGACTGAAGGACCCACACTTTGGTCTTTCTTCTTCTTGAGTTTCATGTGGTCCATGAATTGTATCTTGAGTATTTGGAGCTTTTAGGCTAATATCCACTTATTGGTGAGTGCATACCATGTGTGTTATTTTGTGACTGTGTTACCTCACTCAGGATGATATTTTCTGTTTGTTTGTTTGTTTGTTTGTTTGTTTGTTTGTTTTTTGAGACAGGGTTTCTCTGTATAGCCCTGGCTGTCCTGGAACTCACTTTGTAGACCAGGCTGGCCTCGAACTCAGAAATTCGCCTGTCTCTGCCTCCCGAGTGCTGGGATTAAAGGCGTGCACCACCACGCCCAGCTAGGATGATATTTTCTATTACCATCCATTTGCCTAAGAATATCATGAATTCATCATTTTTAATACCTGAGTAGTACTCCATTGTGAAAATATACCACATTTTCCGAATCCATTTCTCTCTTGAAGGACATACAGCTTCTGGCTATTGTAAGTAAGGCTGCTATGAACATCCAATGGTTAGTTTTTTTGTTTTTGGGGTTTTTTTTTCCTTGTTCTGGTCAACCCTGCTCACTCTGGTCGGCCTCGCTCGCTCTGGTCAGTCCCACTTGCTCAGTCCCTGCTCTCTCCAGTCCAAGGATTCATTTATTATTATTCATAAGTACACTATAGCTGACTTCAGACGCACCAGAGGAGGGCGTCAGATCTCATTACAGGTGGTTGTAAGCCACCATGTGGTTGCTGGGATTTGAACTCATCATTCGGAAGAGCAGTCGGGTGCTCTTACCCGCTGAGCCATCTCACCAGCCCCCAATGGTTAGTTTTAATTGTTAACTCAACACAACCTGGGACTGCCTAGAAAGAATCTCAATGAGGAATATCTGGATCTGGTCGTAAGGGATTGTCTTTTTTCTCTCAACTGATACAGGAAGAGTTAGCCCACCATGGGTGACACCATTCCCTAGACAGGGAATCTTGAACTGTGTAAGTATAGAGAGTGAGCTGAGCACTAACAAGCATGCATGGATTCTTTTTTCTCTCCTCAATGGGACTTGCTGCTTCAAGGCCTTACCTTGACTTTTCCAGAATAATAGATTGTGACCTGGAATTGTAAGTTGAATAAATCCCTTTCCCCTAAGATTCTTTTTGCCAGGATATTTTTCCACAGAAGCAGAAATAAAATTAGCACACCAGACTACATGATAATGAGGGAGCCCCTCAAATAAAAAGTAGTCTTTTGTTTATGTCCCGCACACATCTCCTTGCGCTAAGTAAACCCTGTGTCCATTTCTGTTCCACTAAGTGTGGTCTGTTTATTTGAGGAAGTCACCATGGCTTAGAGTGGTTGAATCAGGTTCCCACACCCAGGTTACACGAAAGAGCCTGGGGATGAGACCCAGGCCAGAGCAGTTGAAGAATCTCCCAAGAGAACTGCATACAGGGTAGAAATCTGCAGATTATCTAATTCTAGAGCTGAAAGGTTTCGATCCCACCCTTAAAAGAGAGGCTGGGCTGGAGATGTGACTCACTTGCCTAGCACAACAAAGCCCTGGGTTCCATCTGTTGCATTAGCCAATGAATCTGCTCTAAGCAGCAGTGTGGATTCCTCGATACCCATCCAATGTTCTGATTTCCTGAATGAAACACACACACACACACAGCCCTCTATTTTAATATACCTTAAACAGCTCAATGGCTGGGCCACTCCCAAATTTCCATGTTGCTAACACACAGACCTCTCTGATACTCCTGAATTATTACTTAGTAAAACCTATATTCTATCCTGGCCACCCCAGACCCAGGCCTGCAGCCCTCCTGGGCCACAGTCCCGGACTCTTACATGTTGGCTGTCTGTCTGTCCTGTACTTCTCAGGTCTGATCTTTTGTTTTCCCAGCATGGTGTGGCTGTTAGACTCCTTCTTCTCTCTACCACATGTGGTAACACATATCTGTAACTCAAGCACATGGGGTAGACACAGTAGAATTAGAAACTCTAGATTTTTGGCTATATAGGGAATTTAAGACTAGCAGTGTACGGTGTGAGACTTTATCCCAGAAAGAAATGAAAGGAAGTAAAGAGACAGCAAAGAGGAGAGAGAGAAACAAAAGAAAGAAAGAGAGAAGGGAAGGGAGGGAGGGAGGGAGGGAGGGAGGGAGGGAGGGAGAAAACAGCCACTGTATGCACTGTATGCCTTTGGAAGACACTGAACTGGAGAAGCCAGTGGGCACCCAAAGGCAGCTGTGATGTCAGGCCCAGGTCCCAGCACTAGTCAGCTGGCTCCGCATCCCAATCATACAGCCATCATTATCTGTCATCACATTGCATCTTTTTCCATGACTACAACCTTGTTTTGTAATTGAAATGATGCTGTTTTATATGGCCCCACCCACCTGCGATCACAGTGCAATTTGTCGGTCTGACTGCTGGTGGAAGAAAACAATTTTGTGAGGATGGCTGTTTGGGGATTGAGGCACCGCCGAGCCCTGAGCATTGAATCCACTTGTGGCCCATGAGTCTCACAGCCACTCAGCATGCACATCCTACAACACAGATTGAGCCAGCAGGCCCCATGGTGACATCTCCCCGCACCCATCACAGATTTTTCCATTGCATCCTGTATCTGTTTGCTCCTTGACAAACACCCCTAAAATCCAAGGAATGAGCACAGCAGATGTTTTATCTGTCTGTCATCCGCCTGAGAACGTCAGACTTTGTGGCTGAGTGTAAGAGTGAGGGGAAGAAGGAGAGCTCCTCCCCCACACCTCACCGATTGAGGGAGCAATGGGGAGGCCATTGGTGGGAAAGAGCAAGAGGTACAACGGCAGAGACAACCAAATGCGGGGTTGGGGGGGTTGGTCAAGAACCCAGCCCGCAACGACCAATTGGATTTATTTTTCACAATGGACAATGTCCAGAACGGAAAGAATTAGAGCGTGAGTGGCTGCTATCCTTCCTCATGCTCCTGCCTGTCCCTTTCCTAAGGACATGCTGGGTAATTGAGCAGAGGAGCTCTTAGGGTCTATGTAAGAGGAGGGACAGAGAAGCAACTCCTGCCAGCTGTCCTCTGACTTCCACACGTGCTGTGGCATGTGTACATGTGATCATGCACACACACACACACATACACATACACTTATACACACACACACTTATACACACACACATACACACAGAGACTCATAAACACACACATACACACTCTCACACACGCTCATACACACACTCTCAAACACACTCACACACACACACACACACTGAAAACAAGTAATTTTTTTTAAAAGGACAATAAAATTATGGGAGTTAGGTGAGAAAAAAGCCCTTCTGAAAGCCCAGCCTGGGTTGCCACAGCTCCTGAGCCCTTTCTCTTTTTTTTTTTTTTTTAAAGATTTATTTATTTATTATATGTAAGTACGCTGTAGCTGTCTTCAGATACTCCAGAAGAGGGCATCAGATTTTGTTACAGATGGTTGTGAGCCACCATGTGGTTGCTGGGATTTGAACTCGGGACCTTGAGAAGAGCAGTCGGCACTCTTAACCACTGAGCCATCTCGCCAGCCCCCCCTGAGCCCTTTCTAATACCTGGATTGTGGACTTTGGCCCCCTTTTTATAAGCCATGGAAGAAGACTAGGATAAGAGATTTGATAGAAATATTTAAGTTAATATAGTGTTTGAAACACATTTTTTAATGCTTGTGTGGGCTGAGCAATGATCCTAACCAAGTCCTGGGAGGTGGTTCCTATTAAAAATGTCCCCTATGGGCTCACATCATCAACCCTTGGTCCCTAATGGGTGGCACTATGAGGAGAGGCTATGGGGAGGTGTGGCCTTGCCCGAGGAAGCACACACTGGAGCAGGGCTCTGGGATTCCATAGCCTTATCCCACTTCTGGTTCCCTCTCTCTGCTTCATGACTGCGGTTGAAGAGTTGATCTCTCTCGGTGCTCAGATTAGGCTGCGGGCCGACAGGGCTTCCTAGCCATTGTGATGTCCCCCTGTGTCTTAGTCACCATTCTGCTGCCAGGGGAGACACCATGGCCAAGGCAACTTATAAAATAAGGTATTTAGTTGGGGGTTGGCTTCCAGTTTCAGAGGGTTAGCGTCATGGCAGGGAGCATGGTGGCAGGCAGACGTGCTAAAGCAGTAGCTGAGAGCTTACATCCTGATCCATGAGCAGCAGGCAGAGAGAGAGACTGGGCCTGGCATAGGCTTTTGAAACCTCAAGTCTCACCTTCCCAGTAACACATCTCCTTCAACAAGGCCACGCCTGCTAATCTTCCCCAAACAGTTCCACTACTGAGGACCAAGCATTTAAACATTTAAATGAGCCATTCTTATTTAAACCACCACATGAAAAATTTTAAATAAATTAATCAATTTTTTAAAAATATGTATTCTTTCAAGACAGGATTTCTCTGTATAGCCCTGGCTGTCCCGGAACTCACTATGTAGACCAGACTGACCTTGCACTCAGAGATCTGTCTGCCTCTGCCTTTCAAATGCTGGGATTAAATGCATGTGCCATCACCACCTGGCTTGATTTATTCTCATTTTATGTGTTTGGGTGTTCTGCCTGCTGTGTATCTGTACATTATATGCATGTAGTGCTCATGAAGGACAGAAGAGGGCGTCAGATCCTTTGGAACCAGAGACACAGATAGTTTTGAGCCACTGTGTGGGTGCTAGGAACCAAACCTGGGTCTTCTGAAGGGGCAGCATGTTATCTTAACCACTGAGCCATTGCTCCAGTCCATTTTATTAATATTTGTAATAATTCTTTAAAAATTCATACATGCATCCAGTGTACTTTGAGTATACTCACCCAGCACTCATACTCCTAACTCCTTCCATATCCCCACTCTCCACCCCAGTGGAGTAAGTACTCTTTGTTAATGGTTGCCTTTTACAATAATCCATGTCCAGTTTGTAGTGCCTATAAACCCATGGGTGTAGGGCCATCGTCTGGAGCTTGGTTGACTTGCTAGGAACCACACCCTTAATGCAAACTGCATCTCCCTCCCCAGATACCATCAACTGCAAATAGTTTCTCAGCTGGAGGTGGGGGTTCTGAACCTCACCTCCCTTTGGGTTCCTTTTTTTTTTGTTTTGTTTTTTTGTTTTTTTGTTTTTCAAGACAGGGTTTCTCTGTGTAACCCTGGCTGACCTGGAACTCACTTTGTAGACCAGGCTGGCCTCGAACTCAGAAATCCGCCTGCCTCTGCCTCCCGAGTGCTGGGATTAAAGGCGGCTTCCCTTTGGGTTCTTATTCTTAGACAGCAAGCACATTAATGACTGCCCCATCTCTCCAGCACCCAATCAGACTTTTAAAATAAATTACTATGGCCCCAAATCACTGAGAACAACAGATAGACAGGTGTTGGTTTCCCCACTGCCTGGCTATGCTAATTCTGGCATCTGTACAAGGATGGGCACAAAGGCCAGTGGAGGAAAAGAGAGACAGGAACTGTCCCCTCACACTCAGACACCTGACATGTAGCAGAGATACCTGCAGAGTAGCAGGGAGAGCACAGGTTTCTTATGCCAGTGTTCAATAACTGGAACAAATACCTGAAATAATCAACTTGAAAAGAGGGAAGGTTTAGGGCTGCGATGTAGCTCTATGGTAGGGCAGTTGCCTAGCGTGTATTAGGTCCCAGGTTTAATCCCCAGCACTAAAGGAAAAGAGGTTTATTTTGACTACTGTCTTAGGAGCTTCAGGTCCATGGTCACTTGGACTTGTTGCTCCAGACCTGTGTTAGGGTGTCATGCTGTGACAATAATATATAACAAGACTCGACTGCCACCATTGTGGCTAGGAAGGAAGAAGGGGCTAGGGCTGGAACTGGAGCCCCATAATCCTTTGCAAGGGTGTGCTTGCTACAGACTTTCCATCAGGCCTCACAGCTCAATGGCCTCACCACGTCCCAGGGACCCTCAGGACCAAGCAGGCCTTCCAGGGACCTTTAAGATCCAAAGTATAGGTCTTTAAAAAGTAATATGGAGCAACTGGGCATTTTTTGGTAGATACATGGAACAAAACTGCTTTCCTCGAGAGCAACAATATAATTACAACCTGCAGATGACAGTCTTCCCTGTCGAGGTCACATCATAATCTGGTCAGAGTGAGGGGGGAAAACAGTCAAAATATTTTACTTCCTACTAGAATGGGTGTTGCACTAAATATTATTTGGGGGTTTCTGCCCCTCCTTAAATCAATTAGTTCTCAAATAAAAGGCACAAATCCTTTATATGTATAATAAGTCTTAAAGTATTAGCTGGGCCGATATCAGCCCTCTGTGCTAGTTTGTGTATTTCCCTGTCAGTAACCCCAAGATATCGCTTGCCACCTTCTGCCTGGGTTGCTCCTACACCAACAGGTCCACCCCCATGGCCATGTGCTCAAGATCCACCACCCCATGATGCCTTCCTCCTTCTCCAGTGCCTCTCTCTCTCTCTCTCTCTCTCTCTCTCTCTCTCTCTCTCTCTCTCTCTCTCTCCCTTTGACCCCTGACAAGTTAACTGCAAACCTCTAGTCCTTCCAGTAATCATAGCCATTTTTATTCAATCAATTCAACCAATAGTTTTAAATTAAGGAGTAAGGTTTGCACAACAAAAGCTGCTATATAAGAGAATTCACTCTTCTGGGAGCAACTAGACCTTGGGATACAGAATTTAGCATTACAATCCATAGAATTTAACATTATAATACAGAGCTACAGACCAAACTATAACAAACCAGCTCATGCCAGTAAACAGGAAATCCTGTGTTTCTAATGCTAAGAATCAAAATTGTCCTACAGACCTCAAGTGTTGCTGGCAGGAAAGTGAGACTGTAGCCACTGTGGAAAGTAGTTTGTTGGCTCAAAAAGATAAACATAGAGAGCCAGGTATGAGGGGCAGAGGAGATGGCTTGGCCATTAAGAGCACTGACCGCTCTTCCAGAGGTCCTGAGTCCAATTCCTAGCTCACAACCATCTGTAGTGGGAGCTGATGTCCTCTTCTGGCATGCAGGTGTATACACAGAGCACTCATATATAATAATACAATAAATAAAATAAATCTTGAGAGAGAGAGAGTGAGTGAGAAGGAGAGAGCGAGCGAGGAGCCAGGCATAATAGCACAAGCCTTTCATACCAGCACGTAGGATGCAGAAGCAGGAAGATCTCTCTGGGTTCAAGGGTTCAAGGCCAGGCTAGTCTACAGAGCAAGCTTCAGGACAGCAAAGCTACAGAGAGAGCCTGTATTTAAACAAAAACAAAAACAAAAACAGGAAGCTGGAAATACAGCCCTTTCTAGACTTGGCCAGGTCCCTCCTGTGACCTCTCCTGGCTCACCCTACGATATCCACCAAAGAAGAATTAAGGTTGTTTCTCTCCTAAACTGTGAGGGACCACACTAGAACAGCTCAATAGAGAGTCGTCCCCAGCATAACAGATACTTAGAGTTCATGAAATGTGTGAATATGTGTGAATATCTATCTGGAGCTGAGGAGAGGGACAGAGGAAAGTTCAAATGGATGGAAGAGCTACAGGTTCCAGAAGACTGCTGCAGAGATCACGCAGCAAGGCGACTCAGGCTACAGACTCAGAAACCTGACTCCCTCTCTGCCAGTCACTAGCCTTGTGTGTGGTCTCCATGAACTCCTTCCCACTCTGTGAGTTTGAATTTGCACATTTGAAAAGGGAAGAGGATGCTATTTCCCTCAAGGGGTTGTAAGAAAATTCATTGAACCGTTTGCAGATTGTTTAAATAGCAGTAGGTAAATGCTCATTAAATAAACACATACACACATGCGTGCATGCGTGCGTGTCCATGTGCATATCGACGTGCATATACAGAAAGATAAAGGCAAGATGAAAGACAACTTCTGTAAGAAAGCATCTGGAGCTACCCCATTGAGCAGCTGGAAGGTGGTACCATTTTTCTACTTTACAGACCTTTAGACATCCATAGCAGACAAATGCCCTGGCTGTTTAAAACATTTAGACTAGAGGGCAACACATTCATATACTGTTACTTAAGAAGTGATAGTGCTAGCCAGGCATGGTGGCGCAAGCCTTTAATCCCAGCACTCGGGAGGCAGAGACAGGCGAATTTCTGAGTTCGAGGCCAGCCTGGTCTACAAAGTGAGTTCCAGGACAGCCAGAGCTATACAGAGAAACCCTGTCTCGAAAAAAAAAAAAAAAGCCTTATTAAAACAGGATGTTCCATGCCACAACATGTTTCGTTTGCAAATTAGAGCCTCTCTGGTTTAATTTATGTTCTGTTGACACCCATATTAGACCCAATGGACTCAGCAGGCACAGCCAGGATGTAGGAAGGTTCTAGGCTCCAGTTTGTGGGTACCACAATGAGGACACCGGTCTGTGGGTATTACCATGGGAGCACCAGTTTGTAGGTACTACCATGAGGACACCAGTCTGTGTATACCACCACTGAGCCCTTGTGCAGAACATTGGTGTGACCAGGCTTTTACGCTCCCCTGCAGGAACACATCCAAGGGTCTCACTAATTGCTAACACAGGTTCTGAGACCCAACTGAACACTGTGCATCCAGAGACTAAAGGCTGGTGGCCCCTGAGTCAGTTTCAAACATCTAATTGTTTGCCTAGGTCAAACCAAGGGTTCTAAAATTAAGCTAACATTAACAACCAGAAGACCTCTGTAAGAATCTTATCTTAGGGCTCCCATGAGATTGGTTGTGTATGAGAGAACACTTGAAACCAAGCCTGACAACGTGAGACCTAAGTTCGATTCCTGGCACCCAGATCCACACCTCAGAAGGAGAGAACTGGACTCTACACGTTGTCCTCTGACTTCTGAGTGCCATGGTATATGTATTCCTCCACTAACAATTAAATAATTAAAGTAAATGTAAAGGAAAGAATCTGATGTCTTTCCACTCTTGAAGAATAAGGAAAAATTGGCAAACTGGGCTGTTGTCATGGCAACAAAGGCCATGTGCTTTGCGTTTGTTGGAATCCCCAGCATTCCCTGCCGGTAGGTCTCCCTCCTGTTCCCGGAGTTTGAGAGGCAAATTCCATGTATTGGTGCATGTTGGTTGAGGGTATTCATGGAGCTGGGAACTTTAACCTTTTAGCTAAGGGTTTCATCAAGAAATTAACTGGTTCCCCCCAGCTGGGTAATGGGCTTATTTGCAAAGATTTAGGAAGGACTTAAGAAAAGTAAAAGGAACTAAACTATACAGCATCCCAAAGTTCCTAACTCCGGAGAACTACTTCTACCTGAGGTCTGAAGGGATTCAGGCAGGAGGGCCTGGAAGTAGAGTGTCACTGTCCAAGCTGAGGCAAATACTGCAGCCAGTCCGCAGGTCTGCAGCTGATAGCACCCCAAAGAATCCTTTTCACACACAATCTTGCCTCCCACCCGTTGGCTCTGAATCTCTTCCCACGGGGCCACACCAAAGCCAGAAGACAAAGAAGTCCACCCACATAGTCCCCCCAGCACACAGAGCTGGGAGAGGGAAGATGGAGAGGATCTGAAGGAAGAGGCTGATCAAAGAGAGCCTTCATGTCTCTCATCCTTCAAAGGTAGCAAGACGAAAAACACAGAGCGGAACAAAGACTTGAACATGCATAGCTTTATGTGGACATGAAACACCTCTATGTGTAACACAGAAATGTCTGCTCCCTTTGCGTTACCTTGTCACCACTCTAACTTGATCACAGGTAGCTGGGGGGGGGGGGTGTGGAGGCAGTGGCAGAGGGAGCCACCTCCAAAGCAGCAGAGATGACAAGATGGCAGACTAGAGTGTCCAGTTGGTGGTGGCAATAGTCGTGGCTATGGCAATGACTGATAGCTTTAGTCCTCTACCCTGATTGTTGACTACATAATTATTAAGCTTGAACCCCAGTTTTCCCAAAGACTATGTAACCTACTCAACACCCCCCTTAGAACAATCTTTCCCCATCTTGTTCCATGCAACTGGGAACTCCCATCACATGGATGTACACAAACCATAACTTGGAAATGTGGGCCACAGTGAACTTTTCATAACCTTAAGCTGATTTCTGTCAGAGTATTTAATCACAGCAACAGAAGTGAAACTGAGCTTGTGGCAATATTCATCCAGCTGAATTCCAGAGTTGCTGTGGACCATTGGTGTTCTGCCTCTGCCCTACACATCTTTAATTGCAGAGTTGCTGTGGACCATTGGTGTTCTGCCCCTACACATCTTTAATTCCAGAGTTGCTGTGGACCATTGGTGTTCTGCCCCTACACATCTTTCTCCTCCTTCCCTAACAAGCACATTGGTTGGGCTTACCATATTGCTCTTTCACCACTGTAGGGGGATTGTATGGAGGGGTGGAGGGAGGAAGTGGACAACTTGCCTTTCTTGTTCACAGATCTTGGAACTCAGTTAAGGCACATCAAGACATACTGTGGATCAAGAGAACGCAGACCTTAAGTCTTCCGGGGCTTTTGAGTCTGAGACTTTCAAGAGTTTTAGAGTCACAGTGATGTGTTTTACATGG
Source organism: Mus minutoides (assembly GCA_902729485.2). Taxonomy (NCBI): domain Eukaryota; kingdom Metazoa; phylum Chordata; class Mammalia; order Rodentia; family Muridae; genus Mus; species Mus minutoides. Next base: position 813,129 of record LR753382.1, on the reverse strand, counting down.
CTGTCGGAAACAATGATCCCCGTGTCGTAATGAGTGCTAGAGATTCGGAAGAGACAACTGAGGCTGCTGATTTTACAGCCTTGTACAAAACATCAGCCTAGAGAAAAGGCAAATGTGGCCATTGTGCCATTTTGGTGCAGAAGAGTTAGGCTTTGTATTCCTAAATTGCATTTCTCTGCCCTGTCCTGAACTCCTCAGTGGCTGAGTTCTTTAGAGAGGTACCCTTCCCAATGTCTGGTATTGACCCCTTCCCAGTGTCTGGTATTGACCCCTTCCCAGTGTCTGGTATTGACCCCTTCCCAGTGTCTGGTATTGACCCCTTCCCAGTGTCTGGTATTGACCCCTTCCCAGTGTCTGGTATTGACCCCTTCCCAGTGTCTGGTATTGACCCCTTCCCAGTGTCTGGTATTGACCCCTTCCCAGTGTCTGGTATTGACCCCTTCTCAGATTCCTTTTCCTATTGAATCAGGATGCAAAGCCTTATCTGATGTACATCCTATTGCACGAGGGTCCCTCCTTTTCTGATGTGGGCGCAGTCAAGTAACACAGTGCTAGTAATTGTTTAAGCCCAGACTGAAAACCTCTGGACACGCAAGCACACGAGGCCGGCTGGGGAACATAGAGGCTTTAGTGCTTTCTCCTCAGCTGTGATGTTCCGATGCTCTCTAAATGCACCTCGTACTGAAATAGGCCATAATGATTACTTCTTACATACAGGAAGAACACACACTGACATAAGATGGAAGCTTTGGGTCAATTGATGTATCATTCTCAATAGCCACCTGTTCAAGACTGTTGTGAAAGGACCATGTCCCTTCTCCCTTTGAAAGCAGAATGCGCTTCCCCACCCTTTGACTTTGGACTTGTCTTGGCTTGAATTGGATACTAAAATATTAGCAAAGAAAACACAAGAGAAGGCTTAAAGTGCTAGACCCTCTGACTGGTCAGGAGAGCAGCTCCTTGGCTGGTAATGTCCCTTTAGGCTGGGTCTGTCTGAATGAATTCATTTGGAGTAGACCTGGCTCACCTGCAGAGAGAATCTAAGCTCACATGGTCACAGCTAAAGATATACAGAGATAGAGATGGAAGTGGAGGTGGATGTAGATATAGATGCGTATGTGTATATATGCATATGCATGCATATGTGTTTATATACATACATAAGCACATATACATATATGTGTAACTATATATAATATATATGGTTGTAACTCAACTAGTTGTGTGCTTGCCTGGCATGCATGAACCCCTGGGTTCAATCCTCAACACTGCATAGACTGGACATAATGATTCATGCCCTTAATGCCAGCACTCAGGACACAGAGGCAAGCAATTCAAGGTCATTTTCCTCCTTGTAGCGAGTTCGAAGCCAGTCTGAAGACCTTGTCCAGAGCTAAATGAACACATTCTTGTTGTCACCCACCACATTGGGGTTAAGAACAGCTACCTGATAGACTTCCTTTTTTTTTTTTTTGTCTTTGTGGTCCTTTCATGCTGAAACTACTCCAGAGTGGTTCTTACTGACTGGACAGACACCCTGAGGCTCTCAGCTAAACAGCATAGATGTCCTTAAGTTTAACACTCTGGTGGAGTACACTCCAAACCGCCTTAGAAGATGGTCGTCCTTTTAAATCACATTCTTTAATATTTCTATTTGAAAAGGCTTATCAATTGGAAATACATTTGGCTACAAGCAAATAAGGGACATATTAGATAGGGAGAAGAATCTATTGATTTAAATGACCTTTAAAAGTGAAACTAACTTAAGGGACTGGAGGCACCGCTCAATGGTTAAAGCATTTCCAGATCATTCAAAGGACCAAGAGCCAGTTCCCAGAACCCAGGGTTGGGGGGCTCACAACTGCCTGTAACTCCAGCTCTAAGGAATCCAGTGCCCTCTCCTGGCATCCACAGATACTTATACACTATATACACAATATAATACTATATTTTAATAGTCAGGTATATCTTGAAAATAAGTGTTTCAAGACAGTAACTTCAAACTTCATTCAAACCCCATATGTGATCATTGTAAGACAATGAAAAGAGAACCTCCTTTGGGAAGCCCACACCTGCTCTTGGTATGTCTTACTTTCTTCTCAAGTGCCTGTCTCTTAAGGTCGGTCTTTCAAATATCTTCTAATAAACTACTCTGGGGCCAGTGAGAGGAGTCACCAAGTAAAGTCACCAAACCCAATGACCTGAGTTCAATCCCTGAGACCCTCACGGAAGGAGGAGACAACCGGCTCTCATGATTTGTCCTCCGACCCCACCCCCACACCATGACACAGGCACTCATACACATAAACACGCAATAAATGAAGCAATAGTAAACAAAAAATATCTTTTAATCAGGTTCAAGGATAAGTGTTCCATCCCCATCTCCTTTTCTACCCAATTAAGACATATGACCTCCAGCAACGCCTCCAAGAGTTTCCCCAGGAACTATTAGGTCAGGGAGCAGCTGTGGTTCCTTGAACTTGGGGATTCTAGACTAATCTCTGCTGTCTGATGACTCAGACTTGACCCAAACCATCTTGGTCATCTCGTGATTAGCTGGTGGTACTGGATCAGGCATAGCCTGTGATCCACTTCTTGCCACAAGTGGACAAAGAGAATGAACACATAGAGGTCACTGTGGGAGGATTCGGAGAAAGCATTTTGGAGTGTCGAGTTGAATAAACTCCTTAACTGATTCACCACTTTTTCCAAAAAGGACTAAGGCCGGCAAAGCAAGAAGACTGAGACAGAGTAAAGTGTTCAGATGATGCCGAGCAGCTGCCCCAATTCTTAACAGCTTTATCGTCAGATGTCTTGGGTTTTTACTGTTTTGCTTCTTTGAGACAAGACCTCACTGCACAGTTCAGGTTGACCCAGAATTGCCTTTGTCGCCCAAGTCGGCTTAGCCTCCAACCCATCTCCATTTTTTTAAAAAAGATTTATTTATTTTATGTATAGGAGTGCTCTATTGGGTTGTAGAAGAAGATATCATATCTCAGTATGGATGGTTGTGAGCCACCATTGGGTTCTGGGAAATGCACTCGGGACCTCTGGAAGAGCAGCCAGTGCTCTTAACCTCTGAGGCATCTCTCCAGCCCCAGCCCCAATTTTTTCTTTTTTATATGCATGTGTATTTGTATGTGTGTTCATGTAGATGTGGCTGTGCAGGTCAAAGGAGAGCCCCTAGTGTCATTATTAGTAGTGCCAGCCATTCCTTCTAGGCAGGTTCTCTGTTATTCTGAAATTCACTGATCCCTGCTTCCACAGCACTGGCATTAAAATCCTGCCACCACACCTGCTATTTTTATATGGTTCTGGGGAGTGAGTTCAGGTCCTTAAGTTGCAATGTTTTGCAAAGGATTTACCAACTGAGCCATTCCCTTAATCCCCACGTTTTTTTTCCCCTAGCAAGATGTTCTGCACCTGTTCTGAGTTCTGTGCTTCAGTATTTGTTTTCTTTTGTTTTGTTTCCCCGAACTTTTAAAATTCTTTTTTTAATGTGTATGAGTGTTTTGCCTGCACACAAGTCTGGGTACTGTTTGTCTGCCTGGTGTCAGTGGAGGCCGGAAGAGGGAGACAGATAACCTGGAACTGGAGTCATGGAGGCTGTGTGCCACCATTTAGGTGCTTGAAATTGAACTCAGGTCCCCTGGAAGAGAAACGAGTAATCTTAACTATTGAGCCATTTTTCCAGCCCTCCCAGAATTTCTTTGAATAATTCTCTTGGGGAGTTCCAGCCTCCTCTCTGAATACTTCTGAGTTCCAGAGCCCAACCAAGAAGTAGGCGCGCGAGGGGGGCAGTGGTGGTGCACACCTTTAATCCCAGCACTTGGGAGGCAGAGGCAGGTGGATTTCTGAGTTCGAGGCCAGCCTGGTCTACAGAGTGAGTTCCGGGACAGCCAGGACTACACAGAGAAACCTGTCTCGAAAAACAAAAGCAAAAAACCAAAACAAGGCCGGGCGTGGTGGCACACGCCTTTAATCCCAGCACTCGGGAGGCAGAGGCAGGTGGATTTCTGAGTTCGAGGCCAGCCTGGTCTACAAAGTGAGTTCCAGGACAGCCAGGGCTACACAGAGAAACCCTGTCTCCAAAAACAAAAAACACCAAAACAAACAAAAAGAAGTAGGCGCACACCTAAGTGCACTGACCTAAGACACAAGTGTGTGTCTGGTCCAGCCGCAGTATCCACCGAATACCAACTATGGGGACACATCCTTGCAATCCTGATACTCAGCAGGTGCAGGCACGAGTGGATTTAAGTCCAACTCGAGCTATAGAGTGAGTTCAAAGCTATCTTGAAATTTTATTACTTTTTTTTTTTTTTTTGGCGGGGGGATGAGCGTTCGTTTACCATAGATCGCCTGTTGAAGTTAGTGTATAAATTGCAAGAGTCAGTCTTCCATCACGGGTTCCGAAGCTACGAACTCGAAATTATTTCACTCTTAAAGAGCATTGCGCAGACGCCAATCCCCTGAGCGTGCTCTCCTGAAGACCCGCCCCGAAAGGGCTCCTGGAACATGCGCACACCCCAGCGTCGACGACACGCCTCCGGAAGCACTGGCAGTTTCGGGGGCGGGATCAGAAAGCGTATCCGAGGGGGCCAGAGGCTCGGGCGGAAGTTGTCCCCGCGGTGGCGGCGGAGAATAAGGCCTTGGTACGGTAACCGGGACGCTCCGGTAGGCTGGAGCTACGGGCGCGGAGCCGTCTGAAGGTACTGCGGGGTGGGTAGGCTGGGCGCTCGCGCAGGAGGTCGCGGTCGGGGTCACGAGTGTCCGCGACACGGGACACTGCTCTCCCTCCGACGGCGGTGATGCGGGACGGCATGAGTGACTCCGAAGCCCCGGCTCCCCGGCTTAGAGTCCTGCGGCCTCCCGGGCGACCTCCCGGCCAAGGTCACCCCGCGGCAGGTGCACCGCTGGCTGGAGCTCTTGGAGAATCCGCCCCCGGGGCGACCTCCGGGTCGAGCCACCCACGCGCGAACCGACGCGGCGAAGGAGAACCTCGCTGCTCTGAGTTTCGCCTCTTTGTCAGACCGTTGTCACCTGTTTTTGTCCTCACCTGGCCTCTTGTCAGCTGGAGTTTACACTTTGCATCTCTGTTGGTGACAGCCTTTGGACTTTGTCTTTACCTCTGTCTCCCCCTTGCCTCGGTGTTTTTTGACTCTGCTTCTGCCCCCTCGGGCCGTCCTCTGGTTCAGGGCCCGAATGTCACTTCTTGGCCATTTGTGTATGTGTCTCTCTCTCTGCCAATGTTGTGTACTTGTTTTTCTCCCTCCCAACTGAGTTTGTTTAGGCAGGGCGGGTCTTGCCTGGACCTCTGAGCCATGGAAGGTGACTCATGACCCTGTAAAACAACCCTGGCTGGGCAACATTACCAGTGGCCCGATCACAGTCTGGTCTCAGTTCTGACAAGTGTCACCAAACCTAACAGTGTCAGGAGCTACTGCCTTCACGGTGAAAGCCCATCTCAGGATCTAGGCAGTGGTTTGCACAGGTCTCCACAACTCTTTGCTCCTTCCAGAAACTCCAGGTGGCCTCCAGGGCTGTTTGGAGCTACCCTGTGTAACCAGGCTTAGGAAGTACCAAACTTTCATCTGCCTCTGAGACCCTTAACTTAGCACAGTAGCAGAGTTCTAGGAGCAGCTTAGTGAAGAACTTAGAACCCTAATAGGAATTCATTCCCTGCTCATGTTTCCAAAGTATTGTCTGAGAGGGAGACACAGTAGGGACGAACACTGAAACTTTTGGAGTGAAGTATCTGGAATAGACAGGACATGAAACATAATTTATCAAGTGCCCGAGTCAAGTAGGCTGCCGTTCAGTGGATACAGAGGGGTTTTTTTTTTTGTTTTTTTTTGTGTTTTTTTTTTTGTTTTTGGTTTTTCGAGACAAGGTTTCTCTATATAGCCCTGGCTGTCCTGGAGCTCACTTTGTAGACCAGGCTTGACTCGAACTCAGAAATCCGCCTGCCTCTGCCTCCCAAGTGCTGGGATTAAAGGCGTGCGCCACCACGCCCGGCGATACAGAGTTTTAAGAGATGGAAAGAACATTCTAGAAATGGTTTGTGCACAACAGTGTGAATACTGTCGTGCCAACATAACTAACTGTGGTTTGCAACATTTAGTTGAATTCCTTGTAGCGATGCAAGCCCAGCCCTTCACTGCAGCAGGTTCAGCTGAGGAGGAGTTACTTTCAGTCTTGTGGCAGCAGTTTTCCCCCTTCCGACCCCTCTGGAGTCAGTGCAGAGATCTACTGAGGGGCAGCTTGAGAAACACATTACCTTTGACATGCCAATGAGCTTGTAAAGCTGGAAAAATACTCCTTTATTAGAGTAAAAAGTGGTCTGGTCTTTTTTCACAGGCTAGGCCTTTTGTTTTTTTGGATTTTGTTGTTGTTATGTTTGTTTGTTTGTTTCTGTTTTATAACACTTACCTGCCAACCAGGCGTGGTGGTGCACGCCTTTAATCCCAGGCAGAGGCAGATGGATTTCTGAGTTTGAGGCCAGCCTGGTCTACACAGTGAGTTCCAGGACAGCCAGGGCTATGGTCATTTTCCCAGCATTTGGTTTTTTATTTTGTTTGTTTGTTTGGTTTAGTTTTGGTTATTGCTTTTTCAAGACAGAATTTCTCTGTGTAGCCCTGGCTGTCCTGGAACTCACTCTGTAGACTAGGCTGATCTTGAACTCAGAGATCTGCCTCCCAAGTGCTGGGAATAAAGACTTGTGCCACCACAACTGGCCTTGGTTTGGTTTGGTTTGGTTTGGTTTGGTTTTTTGAGACAAGATCTCTCTATACAGACAGGATAGCCTCAAACTCTGAGATACTCTTGCCTCTACCTCCTGAATTCTGGAATTAGAGACTTTTGCCCACATGCCTCACTTCAAGCTTTGTAATATGCCTAACAGTTGACTTACTGATGTGTTTCATTGACTCTTGATGCCATCAAATGTTTTCTGTTCACCAAGTAAAGAAACTCTGCCTGGAACAGAACTCATTTCCCTCACTGTACTCCTTTATCCTAATTAAAAACACTTTGACTTAGAGGTTTAAAGAATAAAATCAGTGCACATTCGATTGGTCCTAAAATTGGAAAAACATAAACAGAGACCCATCAGTTAAAGTGCCCAGGAAAGGGATGGCTTTCCGAGACACTCCGAGCCCTGCTCTTTGAATACTGTCTGCTTCAGAATTGTATCCATAGTTGTTCCAAATGGAGTCATCCTTTGTGTCATCAGAAACATTCATCGTGCCAGGAGTGCTTCAGTCATGACCTCAGTAGCCACAGCTGTTAAAACTGCGACATCCTGTCTGGTGTAGCCCAGGGTACTTCCACGTCCCAAGAGCTGGGTTTTCTGTATGGCTGCCAGCTCCAGCTGACCTTCTGAACTGTAAGGAGTTGAGTGCTCCTGCAGGGCTGCTTAGCTAACTGAGTTAGCTCACCAGAAACCTGAGAGTGGGCCTCAAAATTCTCACGGACTTAGACAACATGCTGCCTCAGTTTCCCTCCCTAGCAGAAGTCCCTCCCAGGGGTGTGACACTATCATTAACAGTAAACTGAGCAAAATAAATGTCCTTAGACTCGGCTGCTTTAAAGGCAGCAGGGCCTGACCAGAACCCTCTGTCTCAGTGTTGAGGTTTGGGGGAAAGGGGTAACAAATGGATGGACCACTGGGAAACCCTGTGGGGAACAAGTGGATGGACCACTGGGAAAACCTGTGGGAAATGGGAGGCCAGAGTTGGAACAGGGCGGAGAGGTCCCCAGAAGCAACCTGCTTCAGGGAGCTTTCTCTAGGGTTTCCACGCCATTATGAAGAGTTTGGAGATCGAGAGGGAGAACCACTGAGGCAGATTATTCTTTGGGGTAACATGTTCTAGAAGAGTGATGAACTGCACAGATAATGTAGACACTAGTGTGGCAGGGTTTGAGGAAAGCATGAGAACTGTGGCAAACGGTCCCTTAGTGGTGTAGAGGAGAGGAGGAAACTGGCAGACTCACTTTGTCCCTTAGTGATGTAGAAGAGAGGAGGAGAACTGTGGCAGAAGGTCCCTCAGTGATGTAGAGGAGAGGAGGAGAACTGTGGCAGACGGTCCCTTATGCAGTGTAGAGGCGTGGAGGAGGGATGGAAATTGACAAGTTTCTCTTTGGCTCTGTCCTTTGGCTCTGGAGTTGGTTGCTCCTGGGTGTAATGGCTGAGTAGTCACTTGTAACTAAGGCCTTTAAGTAATCAATAAGCATCTTTCCTGGCCAGCCATTGCTGGGTTTGACCAAGCAGGAAGGTAAGAATCTATAGAAGCACATCACTTTAGTTCAGGAATTGTCTCACAGTTCAGCCAGGATGGGGGAGTGGTACAAAATGGCCTGGCCCTGCTCACACTGCCCAGTTTGACAGCCTGGGTTTGATCCCCAGCACCCAAGTGGTGGAAGGAGAGGACAAGTTGTCTTCCGACCTCCATGTTGCACAACACAGGAACACAAGTTAAAGTGTAATAAAACTTTATTTAAAAATACTACAAAATGCCGGGCGTGGTGGCGCACGCCTTTAATCCCAGCACTTGGGAGGCAGAGGCAGGCGGATTTCTGAGTTCGAGGCCAGCCTGGTCTACAAAGTGAGTTCCAGGACAGCCAGGGCTAAAGAGAAACCCTGTCTCGAAAAACCAAAAAAAAAAAAAAAAAAACTACAAAAGCAAAAGCCAAGAGCTTCTAGAATGAGAGTTCCTAATTAATAATTTTGCTTTGCTAGAGTCATGCTGTGTAGCTGAGGCTGGCCCTTGAGCTCTGGGATTCCTCTGAGTAGCCAGCAGCAGCCTGATTCACCGTCTGCTCCTCCTACTGTTCATCAGGGAAGCACATGTACACACAGGTTCCCCTTTTTTGTTTGTTTTTGTTTTTTCGAGACAGGGTTTCTCTGTATAGGCCTGGCTGTCCTGGAACTCACTTTGTAGACCAGGCTGGCCTCGAACTCAGAAATCTGCCTGCCTCTGTCTTAGTGCTGGGATTAAAGGTGTGCGCCACCACGCCCAGCCCAGGTTCCCCTATTTATAAGGTTTATTTTTATTTGCATATGTGAGTATGTGCATGTATGCCATGTGTATTGGGTACCTACGGAGCCAGGAGGAGTTGGATCCCCTGAAGCTGGCGTTGTAGGCAGTTGTGAGTCACCTGACATGGGTCCTGGGAACTGAACTCAGGTCCTCTGGAGGAACAGCGAGAACTCTTAACCAGTAAGCAACCTCAAACCCAGCACCTCAAGTTTTCAATGTGATTTTTCCTTTCAGAACTGAGTGTGATTTAATTTAAAGCAAGACTAAGAAATGCATTCTCTCTCTGTATCCATTCAGACTGCTCTTTGATGGCCATGGCATAAGGAACATTATCCTGGGAATACAGTTTTGCTCTTGGGTAAGCTACACATTTACTAGTAATGTATTTTTAGGACTATATGTTATAATAATTTCCTATCAGCAAAAGCAATGTAGTTTTTCAAGTTTTTTTTTAACTTAAAAACTTGTTTGTTTGTTTGTATGTGGGGATGTTTTGCCATCATGTGTGCCTGTACAACATATATGTGCCTGGTGCTCAGAGAGGTCAGAAATTGGCATCAGATCACCTAGGACTGGAAATAGTGTCATGTAGGTGCTGGGAATTGAACCTGGGACCTCTGAAAGAGCAGCCAGTGCTCCTAGCCATTCTCTAACCCCTTGCCAAGGTTCGAATCAGACCAGATGATTCCTCAGAAGAACTGCTGTGCATTTTAAGGCTTCTCACTAGAGTACTTTACATTAACAAGGCCCTTAATTTCAGACAGAAATTTCTGCCAAATGAGTTTTTTTTACTTAGAAAAGTATTGATTAGAGTTGGAGTTAAACTTCTGAGGCACCCCCCCATCGCACCCCCGACTGCTGCTGTGGCCTGAGCAGGCCTTGCCTTGTGAGCTTCCGCTTACCCTCTGAGCCCAGTGTGGTAATGAGGCTCCAGGGCACAGGCTCACAGGCTGTTTTGTGGATACAGGCATTTGGCTAACAAGAAGAATTTTGGTAGGCACAGGGTGTTGGTATTTTCTACATTTGTGCCAGACTTTAAATTTCCTAAAGCAACATTTACTGTGCTTACATGTGCCTTCTACAGTGAGCATGCAAATTACCATATGTTCCGATTAAAGACATCTCTGGAGGGTTTCAGTACAGGAGTTGGTAGGTCTGCCTCCCTGCTTCGTCACCGTCTCTGCTCTTTTAGGTGTTTAGTGCCTGTTGAAATGGTGTCTGAGATGTGATACATAACTTTCTTAGCTGAAGAATAAACGGTGTCTGCTGCTCAGCTCATCCGCACGGCAGGGTGATGGAGGCTCCTGGTCAAGGGAGACTTCAGTACAAGGCCCTTTGCCTTCTGCGTTATTTTGATTTTATTTTTAATTTTTATTACATTTGTATTTACTTTGTATGTGATGGGCCTGTGCCCACCACATGTGGAAGCAGAGGACAACTTGGGAAAGCCAGTTCTCCATCCACCATGTGGGTGGGTCGTGGGTATTGAACTCAGGCTTGGCAGCAGCCTCCATTACTCACTGAGCCCTATCACCAGCTCTTATCTTCAGCTTTAAAAAGCCATGTAATAGCAGCTGGGTGCTGGTGGTGCACATTTTTAATGCAAGAGGAAGGCAGATTTCTGAGTTCAAGGCCAGCCTGGTCTACAGAGTTCCAGGATAGCCAGGGCTGCCTAGAGAAACCCTGGGGGCAGGGAGTGGGGGAGGCATAAAGCTCCTATGAATGATGAATGAGTTGGAATTGGCGTAATTAGTTTAAAAGAAGTGCTGGCAGTGGTGGAAGGCAGAGGCAGGCGGATTTCTGAGTTTGAGGCCAGTCTGGTCTACAGAGTGAGTTCCAGGACAGCCAGGGCAATACAGAGAAACCCTGTCTCAACCCCCTCCCCCCCCAAAAAAAAATTGCTTGCTAGTTCAAATCTAATGTTGACAAATACCCTGAAGATTGTTTGTTTGTTTGTTTGTTTGTTTTTCGAGACAGGGTTTCTCTGTGTAGCCCTGGCTGTCCTGGAACTCACTTTGTAGACCAGGCTGGCCTCGGAACTCAGAAATCCGCCTGCCTCTGCCTCCCGAGTGCTGGGATTAAAGGCGTGCGCCACCACGCCTGGCTCTACCCTGAAGATTATTAATGGTTTGCTCGTAATCTAAATTAGCTGGTGTGGTGGCACATGCCTTATAATCTCATCACTCAAGAGGCTGAGGCAGAAGGATTGCCCCAAGTTTGAAGCTATCCTGAACAGCAGAGTGAGACCTTGTTTCAAAGCCAGGATTATTTAAGTAACTTGTGAAACACTACTGCTTACCTTCCTTCTGTCTTACTGCACCCACCTTCAGACCCTGATTGGCCTGGATATTATTTGCTTTGGTCTTAAGTCTCACCACTTCCTCGTAGATGACCTTAGGCAAATAGTTTGGCCTCTTAGTCTTGTCATAGTAACTATCAAGGGTTGTTGCAAGCAGGACTGAATGAGGCAGATATTATAAAGTGCTAGTGTATAGAGTGTGATACAGTGTCTGTATGAAACATTTTATACACAAGCTGCTTCTGTGTCTGTGGACAGAGGAGTCTACCCGTCACAGATTGGAAATGTTGAGGAAGGGCCAGAAAGATGGTTCAGTGACTCAGAGAGTTCAATGCCCAGCACCCATGTTGGGTAGCTGCCTGGAACTCCAGCTCCTAGGATCTAGTACCAGCCTCTGGCCTCCAAGAGCACCTTCATTCACATGGACACGTGGACTCATAGTCTAAAGTACAGTCAACCTTGTTTTTAAAAAGGTCACTGTATTGCTAGTGTGTGGACTTTCTTGCTGTCCCCTAATCACTGCAGTCTGACACTGCTTACACAGCCTGTCAAGAAGTATGAATGATCTTGAGATGGTTCAAAATATTCTTGAAGTCAAGAGCGGGTGGCATGTGAATACACATCATTTTCTTCAGAGGGCTTGAGTGAGCATCCACAGACTTTTGATATTTGAGGGGTAGTCCTAGAACCAACTCCCACAGATACTGTGAGACTATTGTGTTTGTGTGCGTACTTATATGTGTATTAATGATAACATTTTCCTAGTTACCCAGTGTTGCATTAACTTTTCCTAGGGAGATGCGAACAAACGTTTATTCATCCCAGATAGGGCACCAAGGACAGAGCAAAGTACGATTCCATCAAAGTCCAACTTGTCGAACCAGTGAGTGTATTGGGCTTCTTTACAGAACGTGGGTGAAGGGCTGCTTACAGGACATGGGTAAGCTCCACTCCAACATGGCCGGTGACCTCTAGGAAGCACCCTTATGGAGTCCCCTCTCACCTCCTATAGTTCACTAGGGGAGTGAGGGCTGGGGGCATGAGGGAGAAATAGCTGAAGCCCCTCACTGGTCTTGGACCCTCCCTCAGTCATGTGGTAGGGAGTGTCAGCAGCTTTTGTCCCGTTTGTCGCTGTGTTGATAGCCATGGCTACCCAGTCAATGTATTTCCTACTCCAAAATGGTAGAAGAGTGTACAGTACCCGATCACAAACCTTCCCAGTTGGCACTGCCAGTTGGGTGTGGTGGCATGCACCTGTAATCCAGCACTCAGGATGCAGAGGCTGGGGATGGAGAATGTGAGCCTTTCACAAAGCAAAACCGAGCAAATGTTTTCAAGAAGAAAACAACTGGACATTGACACCTCAGTTTACCTTGCATTATTCTGTAAAATGATTTAATAAAAACAGTTCATGGGCTGGAGATGAAGCCTAAGGATGCTTGCCTAACTTGTGTGAAGCCCTGGGCTTAGCCCCTATTATCTCAAACCCATTTAGCATTCAGAGGTCTTTTTTAATATATTCACATATTTATACATATCCTACAAGATACATCTCCCTACAAGATACCCAGTTCTTTTTTAGGCTGGGGTGGGGTTGAGACAGGGTTTCTCTGTCCTAGAATTTGCTTTATAGACCAGGCTAGCCTCAAATCACAGAGATCTGCCTACACCTGCCTCTGCTGGGACTAAAGGTGTATGTGGGCCATTGTGACTGGCGAGACACTCAGTTGTTACCCATGCCCTGTTTTTGTCTACTCTAGCTTCTGACAGCCACTGATGGATGATGCACTGTGTGTTTTGAACTGTCTTGTAATGGTATGTTAGAGATGTGGACTTCTGAGTTAGCTCTCCCCGCCCCCAGCCCCCCCCCCAGCCCACCCCACCACCTACCTTGTTCCTTCCTACACTCTCATTCTCTTATGCCCTGTTCTGCCCTCCCCCCGCCCCCAACCTCCACCCACTCCCCAGTCTCTTCCTCCTTCTTTCTCTTGTTCTTTATTATGCCAGTTGTAAAACCCAGAGGTTGCTGCAGTCTGGACCAGCAGCTTTCTTTGAACCCTGGCTTCTCCCCAGGGTTCCCGGCCCTCCAGGTTACCCTGTGCTTTCTTCTTGCTTTCTTCTTTTAGATAGATGTGCTGTAGTTTTGTAGTCGTTCCTGGACACACACTTATATTGTTTTAATTGTTTCTGCTTGAGGCTTTTTATATGAGGCTGATAATGGGCATATGAGCTTTAGTGTGGACATTATGTGTTCTCTTCTGTTGAGTATGCTTAAGAGTAGAATTGCTGGTCTGTATCCTTGTCTGTCTGAGAAACTCCCAGCCCCCTTTCTGCAGCTGTTAAACGATCCATGCCTGCCAGCATGTGTATAGGGTTCTGTTCCCCACAGGACACCACTGACAGTTGTTAACATCTCATGTTTTTTGTGCCATCTTAGTGGGTGAGGAAAGGGGCCCTTGTAGTTTTTCTTGGTTTATGGGCAGGGGGAGGTGTGCTAGGCTTGGAACCAGGTATCTCACACATGGAGGCAGGCAGGCAGGCAGGCAGGCAGCAAGCAGGCACTCTGCTGTTGCTGAGCACTAGTCAAGAGGGTCTTGCTCTATGGAGAAATGCCTTTTGGATTCTGTCTGTTCTTCTCACCCACCTCCTTTGTATGCACTCAGTTCAGGTTATCATAGTAATATGAAATGCAAATACCGAATATGTGAGGTCTCTCTCTATATTTTTTTTTCTTTCTTTTTTTGATGGTACCACTATGGCTCCCCCTCCCCCCCATTCTGTAGATCCCATCACTGTTTTCCAGACATACTATTTTTATTTCTCAAACCTAGACTATATTTGATGAGGCCTTGCAGTTAGCCCCAACTTGAGGCTTCCTCTTGTCTTAGTCCAACAACACATTCACCTCCCAGCACCCAATCTGAGATACTTGGTGCTGCCTCAGCCCTCATGTTTAATGCTGACATTCAGTATTGTGGTATCATTTCATTCTGTTGCTGTGACAAAATCCTGTCTAAATGTGATGTGGGAAGAAAGCTTACACTACCAGGTCACACCCAGCCAGGAAGGGAACACGGGGCAGGAACCAGTGGAAAACTGCTTATACTTACTGGCTCATTCTTACTGGCTCTACAGGCTTACGATCTTATAGTTACTTACACAGCCCAAGACTTTTTGCCTAGGGATGCTGCTACCCTACAGTAGGCCAGGCCCTCCTACAGCATTTAGTAACCCAGGCACTTCCCCACAGCCACAGGCCAATCTGATTCAGGTATCTCCTCTCATCTGGGTCTGGGCTGCAGAGACAACAAAGCCTAACTAGGACACCGCCTCTAGCAGACAGATGAGATGTTACTGCTTCTCTGAAGATCGCTACTGCTCTGCCAGGATTGCCAGGGGCAGGAAGTTGAGTTGCTGGTCAGGATTGCCAGGGGCAGGAAGTTGAGTTGCTGGTCAGGAGTATCTGATATCTTTTTTTCTTTGTTTGTTTGTTTGTTCTTCAAGACAGGGTTTCTCTGTGTAGCCCTGGCCGTCCTGGAACTTACTTTGTAGACCAGGCTGGCCTCGAACTCAGAAATCCGCCTGCTTCTGCCTCCCAAATGCTGGGATTAAAGGTGTTCGCCACTATTGCCGGTACTTCTTTTAAACTAATTAGGCCAATTCCAACTCATTCATCATTCATCGGAGCCACCACTGCCCAGCTGAGTATCTGATATCTTAAAGCCTGTGGCTCACAGCTCAGGATCTCGGAGCTCAGCTCATTTTTTTTTTGTATCACTTGGATATGTGAGAAGAATGAGAGCCTGTCTTGATGTCTGCTGCCTCAGACTTTATAGTGGCAGGACCCACATGCAACCCCACCCTGGCTTCTCAAGGTGTTTCAGGCATTGCCTTGAATGACACGCTGGATCCAGCATTTGTCTCCTCTGCTGGGTATAATAACCCTGTAAGGATGATAATCTTCTTCCTCACCCGTACTTTGCATGCAGTTGCTTTCTTGGCTTTTAGTGAATCTTGGAACTGATTTTCTTTTTAGCCAATTGAAACAGCATCTATAGTAAACAGGCTGTAGTCACTTCTGAGTGTGTTTACGAGTTCAGAGATTAAGTGAGAGACAGGGTCAGTACCATCTTGATACAGCTAAGCAAGCATGGCTTATCTCATACTTAGTTTTGCCTTGTGTGGTAAGATATGTGATCTTCAGTTAACTGTTGATTATTCAAGGCATTCTCACTATGAACCCAAGTGGTCCTCAAAGTCAGTCCTACCTAGGCTTCCGTGCCTTACAGGTGATTAACTGAGTTAATTCAATAACTCAGATGCATTAATTCAGATGCATTGTAGAACCAACACTGTAGCCATACAACAGGGGTTTCCGTTTCCTTTAGCATACTTTGTTGTTTTTTGTTTTGTTTTTGGTTTTGGTTTTTTGAGACAGGGTTTCTCTGTGTAGCCCTGGCTGTCCTCTGTAGACCCAGGCTGGCCTCAAACACAGAGAAATCCGCTTGCCTCTGCCTCCCAAGTTCTGGGATTAAAGGCGTGCACCCGCTTATCTAAACATTATTAATGCCGGGCCCAGCTGCTAGTCTCCTTGGAGGAGGGAGGGTGATAGGAGACCCCACCCCCCACCCCACCCCCACATGTTAACACTGACCTGTTTGTTTTTGTTGTTGTTGTTGGGTTTTTTTTCCCCTTGTTCCGGTCAACCTCGCTTGCTCTGCTCAACCCCGCTCGCTCCGGCCGGCTCCACTCACTCCAGTCGGCCATGCTCGCTCCAAGCTCGCTCCGATCGGCTCTGCTTGCTCCGGTCAGCCCCGCTCGGCCCCATTCGGCCCTGCTCGCTCCGGCAGTCCCTGTTCAGCCCCGCTTGCTCTGGCCATCCCCGTTCGGCCCCGCTCACTCCGCTTGGTCTCTCTGGCCCAAGAATTCGTTTTATTATTATTATTCATAAGTACGCTGTAGCTGACTTCAGACGCACCAGAGGAGGGCGTCAGATCTCATTACGGGTAGTTGTAAGCCACCGTGTGGTTGCTGGGATTTGAACTCATCACCTTCGGAAGAGCAGTCGGGTGCTCTTACCCGCTGAGCCATCTCACCAGCCTGTTTTTTTTTGTTGTTGTTTTGTTTTTTAAGATTTGTTTATTATTATATATAAGTACACTGTAGCTGCACCAGAAGATGGGGTCAGATCTCTTTATGGGTGGTTGTGAGCTACCATGTGGTTGCTGGGATTTGAACTCAGGACCTTTGGAAGAGCAGACAGTGTTCTTAACCACTGAGCCATCTCTCCAGCCCCCCACTGACCTGGTTTTATCTCTCTACTTAGTTAAAATAAGCTTTTAACTTTAGGGAAGCTTGAAATAACTGAATGTAAGAACAGCAAGATCTCCTTTTGCAGAATAATTGGAAGGACTAAGGGATAGGGCTGGTCTGGAGCTCAGAGGCAGACACTCACCTGGTGCAAAGTCCTGGAGAAGAGGAGGAAAGGGAGAGGCCTGGTGGTGCACTCCTTTAGTCCTAGCACCCAAGAGGCAGAAGCAGGTGGGTCTCTGCATTTGACACCAGCTTGTTCTACAGAGCTTCAGGTTAGCTGGGACTACAGAGGACGAGTAGGGAGAGGAGAGAGAGTGATGATGTGCCAGACTTGTTAAGAACAAGTGATTGGCTGGGCGTGGTAGCGCACGCCTTTAATCCCAGCACTTGGGAGGCAGAGGCAGGCGGATTTCTGAGTTCCGAGGCCAGCCTGGTCTACAAAGTGAGTTCCAGGACAGCCAGAGCTATACAGAGAAACCCTGTCTCGGAAAAAAAAAAAAAAAAAAAAAAAAAAAAAAAGAACGGTAGCTTTTGATCTTTGTTTGAGTTGTCTGGCTCTTTATATGTTACTTAGAAAGCTTGGTATTTATTGATGATTGGTTTATAGTATTATATCAAGGTGATACATGGCAATGATAGATGGTGGGGGCAGCGTGTGCTCGTGTGCACTCGTGTGGTAGCCAGCAATTGATACCAAGTGCATACTGAGCCTTCCGTCACTTACCCAGGAGCTCACCCATTAGCCAGTCCTGCCAGCTTGCTCCGGGGATCCCTCTCCACCAGAATCAGGCAGGCCACCACACTCAGCTAGCATTTACATAGCTGCTGGGGATCTGAACTCCTGGCCTCATACTTTGCCGAGGAATACTTCTCCCCTCTGAGCCATCTCCCCAGCTCTTGTTCTGGGTGTTTCTGTGGATTTTAATGCACTGCAGAGTTGGCACCAGCAGGACTTAAAGACACGGGAGCCAGCCTTGTAGAACTGGACTTGTAGAACTGTGTCATGTAGTGTCCGCTAGATGTTTTCAGCAGCAGCACAGGCTGTCCTTACTGTTTTCTAAGTCTAGTAGCGGGGACAGTAGCAACTTACTAGTAGGTCTGTAAGTCTTTTAGCAGTATAGAAACAACCAGTTGGAAAAACTCGCTTTGCTCATGTCAGGAGTCCTCAAGGAGCTAATCTCCAAGAGTGACCTGCACCGCTCAGCAGCAGTGTTTCCTAGAGCTAAAAGACCAAGCCTGTCACTTTCCCAACCGTGTGACTGCAGCACCTTCTCCCTCCATTCTTCCTGTCCATGGCCACCTTTTATGACTGTACATGTGCGAGCTTGTGTGTGAAAGCCATGGGTCATCCTTTTGTCCTCTGCTTTATTTTTTGAACATGGAGCTAACGAGATTGTCTTGACTGGCTGGTCAAGAGCTGCTGTGAGGGGATACGATACTCCTGTCTTCACCCCAAAGCCTTAGGGATTGCAGCCATTAGATGCCATACCCGTCCTTTTATCTGGGTCCTGGGGAACTAAGGACTTGGGCCGTTCTTACAGGACTGTGACCTGATTCATTTCTGTCAAAGAACCTTAGCACGGGCATTTTTGTCTTCCTACAATTCAGTTCTTTTTTTTTTTTCCTTTTCTTTTGGAGTGTGCATGGAAGTGGAGCTAGAGAGCCATATATGCTAAGCATACATTCTTCCCTAGCTACACCCCCCCCCCACACACACACAGTACTGTTGTTCCTCTAGTTTTGGTAAATGTGGGGAGGCCAGGGATAATAGTTGAGTTATTTTGATAAGATTCGTGTTTGTTTTAATTAGCAGTAGTTTGTTTTGCTGAGAGAATTTATATGCTTAGAGATATATTCCCTGTAGATTCTGTGTCCTCACTGACAGACAGGGCCAGTGGAGAGCTGCTGTGTGGGCAGGGGTGCTCTTACTTTGGGGACCCTCAACTCCTATAGGCCGATCTCAGGGGACTGCTGCCCATGGATGAGTGCTCAGAGGCGAGAGGACTAGATGGAGCTTGGGAATTTGGTGTTTTCAGTGCTGGGCGAGGGGGTAGATGGGCTTCTTGGAGGTTGGGGTTGGTACTAACTTTCCTTCTCTTGCAGCACTAAACAAGATTGGTGATGAAATGGAGCCTGGAACGAACTCTTTTCAAGTAGAGTTTCCAGATTTTTCCAGCACCATTTTGCAGAAACTAAACCAGCAGCGCCAGCAAGGACAGTTATGTGACGTCTCCATTGTTGTCCAAGGCCACATTTTCCAGGCACACAAAGCTGTTCTTGCCGCCAGTTCACCCTACTTTTGTGACCAAGTACTCCTGAAAAACAGTAGGAGAATTGTTTTGCCTGATGTGATGAACCCAAGAGTGTTTGAGAACATTCTTTTATTTAGCTACACAGGACGCCTTGTCATGCCTGCTCCAGAAATTGTTAGTTACTTAACAGCGGCCAGCTTCCTCCAGATGTGGCACGTGGTGGACAAGTGCACCGAGGTTCTGGAGGGAAACCCCACGGTCCTGTGTCAGAAGCTGAACCACGGCGGCAGTGACCACCAGTCTCCCAGTAGCAGTAACTACAATGGCCTGGTGGAGAGCTTTGAGCTGGGCTCTGGGGGCCACGCTGATTTCCCCAAAGCCCAGGAACTGAGAGACGGCGAGAATGAAGAAGAGAGCACCAAAGACGAGCTGTCATCTCAGGTCACCGAGCACGAGTATTTGCCCAGTAACTCATCCACTGAGCATGACCGACTGAGCACAGAGATGGCCAGCCAGGATGGGGAAGAGGGAACAAATGACAGCACTGAGTTCCACTACACCCGGCCTCTGTATAGCAAGCCCAGCATCATGGCTCATAGGCGCTGGATCCACGTGAAGCCTGAGCGCCTGGAACAGGCATGGGATGGCATGGATGTTCACGCAGCCTACGATGAGCATCAGGTCACGGAGTCCGTCAATACCATGCAGACGGATCACACTGGCCAGACTTCGGGAGCAGAGGAGGAGTTCCAAATTGTAGAAAAGAAAGTGGAAGTAGAGTTTGACGAGCAAGCAGAAGGCAGCAGCTATGACGAACAGGTGGACTTCTATGGCTCCTCCATGGAAGAGTTCTCTGGAGAAAAGTTAGGTGGGAATTTAATTGGACACAAACAGGAGGCTGCCCTTGCTGCAGGCTACAGTGAGAATATTGAAATGGCGATGGGGATAAAAGAAGAGACATCCCACTTAGGATTCTCGGCCACCGACAAGCTGTATCCTTGTCAGTGTGGGAAAAGTTTCACGCACAAAAGTCAGCGAGATCGACACATGAGCATGCACCTCGGTCTTCGCCCGTATGGCTGTAGTGTCTGTGGTAAGAAATTTAAAATGAAACACCATCTCGTGGGCCACATGAAAATTCATACAGGCATAAAGCCCTACGAGTGTAATATCTGTGCAAAGAGATTTATGTGGAGGGACAGTTTTCACAGGCATGTGACTTCTTGTACCAAGTCCTATGAAGCTGCAAAGGCTGAGCAGAATACAACTGAGGCTAACTAAAAATAGGGTCTGGCCCTTGATTGGCATGCATAAAAATAAACTATGGTAATTAATGCAAATCTGGGCACAGATGATGCGTGCCACTTGCTATTATGAGAGAGGCTTAAAAAAAAAAAAAAGAAAGATATTTCTGAAAGACCAGCTCTAAGTAGGCCAATTAAAAGATTTAATTTCTCAAATCTGTATGTTCTCATCCTGGCCTAAATGGATGATGGGGCTAAGTTCACCCAGTGCCCAGCTGGCAAGACAGCCCTTCCGGCCAGTAGTGGCTAAGGCAGGGACTGGGTGGCAGGATCTAACCCAGTCCTGCCCAGGCGGCAGCGGCCAGCTGTCACCGTTGTCCTGAGGTCTTATTGCATTTTGTTCTCTCCTGGTAGCTACAGGGCTTCTGGGCTTTGCTTTGGTCTCTGTATCACTGGATGCTGCTCCCCTCAAGGCTACATACAGCAAGGACTCCTGTAGGGCTGAGCTGTGAGCAGAGCTCTTTCCTGTCTACTTTCATACATTCTAAAGGTTCTAGCTAAAGCCGTGTGATATTAGGTGGAGCTTCTGAGTCCGAAGCAGGAGACACTGTCACCATGCTGCAGACTCTAGATAAGGCACAATTTTATGTTTAATTCTGCTTGGTTAAGTCTATGGGTGCCAGAGATAGGTGTTTCTAGTTGGTGTGTTGTCCTAGGCTTCCCTCATTTAATGGCAGGAGATAACCAGTTTGCAGTGTCACATGACAGTGCTGACTAGCAGTGTGACCTGTGGCTCCCCTGCCTTAGATCATGGTGCTTCCCAAAAGGGCAGCCAGGGACCACAGCTCCTAAGACTAAGCCAGAATGTATGGCTAAGGGTTCCCCTTGAGCAAGACGTTCCTAGACTCAGTGAGTGAGAGGCAGCAACTTATACACAGAAGGCTTGAGAAAGGAATCCTAAAAACACTGGTGTGGACAGTGCTCTGTTAGAGGGTGCATAGAGCAATATTGTCAGCTCTTTGTGGCTTCAAAGGGGAAAGGAGCCGTACATTAAGTAACATCATCTACAGACTCATGTTCCCCAGTCGCAGAGAGAGCTGCATTTACAAGTCCCAGTAGTTTATGCACACACACACCACCTCTGCAAGGACAAGGCTGCCCTTGAGGTCTGTTCTGCATGGTCAGATGTTTTAGGTTGGAAAGAAAGCTTGTGTTCAGAAAGCTTTTAAGCCTGTAACGGCCTGAGGCTCTTGCTGGGTCTAGTGTGCTTTGCTTTACTGACCAAAGCAGCTTAGGGAGGAAAAGGTTGATGTCAGCTCACACCACCATCATTGAGGAAACTCCCCGCAGGAACTTGAATATTGACAGTCAAGACTGCTGGCCAGACAAGCCCCCAGGCCTCTCCCTCAGCAGAGACTCCCTCTGGCTCTGGGCTGTGTCAGACAGCCACCGTAGGGCAGGGTTTGCTCCTGTGTTATCATCTGTTTCATTTGTAAAGTTTGGCTTTCTCTAACATGACAGACATTTCTGGCAAAAGCCTCTGATCTTCAGGCTCTGACACAAAGGATGTACCTTTGACCTTTGTCTGGAAAGAGGAAAGAAAATATGGACTCGCCAGTAAATGTTTGTGATCAAGATTACAAAACAGGGATCTATTTTCAAACACTGTATCAGTCTTGGCATATAAAAGCACTTTGTTTTAGAACTTTATTATACGTACAGATATAGGGTTGTTTTGTTGTTGTTGTTTCTTTAAACCTAGAAACTAGGTATTACCTCCTAGTGGTTTGCTACATTCAGATGATTTTCCAGTGTCTGCCAGTCAGCAGCCCTGTCCCTGTCCCTGTCCCTGAGAAGTTAATAGAGATGTACAGTCACACTCACGTGCCTCCTACCTTTCACACATTAGAGGCCAGTGGGTTTCTGGATGACCCTGAGCTTGGTGAGGAGGAAGTAGCTTTGGCTTCTTAATATTTCTACACTGAGGCAATTAAGCTGTTCTGTTGTCAGAAGCAACCCTCATGTTCATGCCTTCTGCCTGTTGGACAGATTCATGAGCTGTCTCCCATTGAAGTCTATATTCATACAAGAGCTGAGACCTTTGCAGGGAAGAGTTTGGGGGTAAAACACACCCTGGTCCTTTGGTTGTACTGAGTCAGTAACCTTTGTCAAAAGCTGACAACGCTTTCGATCAGTTGGAATGTGGCAGACATGTGAGACGGTGGGGTGTCCGCGGTCCAGAAGGTTAAAGTGAGGCTTCTGACCTGCCTTTCCCCGGTAGAGAGCCTGTCTGGCAGCCTGCCCTGTTACAGTACCAGCCTCTCCCCTCACCACTGCCTTAGGAAAGAAATCCTCACCCTTCCAGAAGCACTAATTGTGGGCAGCACTGTACAGTGTTTCAGGGATTCGGTCAGTGGCCCACCAGCACAGTGTGTATGTCTCCGCTCCGAGCCTTGGCTGGCCTTCTCCAGTGTGCGTACAAAGGGCTTCAAGGCCCTGCTGGTTGCATTTCATCATCTGCAGGCACACGCCTCCAGTCTGGGATGCACATGTCACAGGAGCTCCTCTTGTGCTGTAGTTTGCCTTGTGCTCTCCTGAGCCCTGGCCCATGACCTGGGATCTCTGTCCTCACTTCCTCCGCCTAAAGGCTCTGATCTATTGCAGAAGGAGTTTCCCGAACCACTCTGACCCTGGGCGGCCTTTTAGCTGTTGGGAAAGCTACATGCTGCTGTGGGTGGCCTACCTTGAGAAGTTCTGGAAAAGGTGTACTGGGGCAGAGTCCCCAAGGTCAGGGTGGGGCGTCCCCAAGGTCAGGGTGGGGCTTTGCTGCGCCCACAGATGTGGCTGCTCCCTAAATTCTCAGAAACTTTGGAAATGCTGAGAGCACAGGCCAGCCTGCCCTTGGCCTCCTGGGAGCTACGCTGCTTTGACCCTAAAACTAACTCTATCCAGTGAAGCCTGGGTTCCTTTGGGTTTTGTTTTTCTTTTTGTTCTCTCTCTGCTATTTACTTTTTTTTTTTTTTGGTTTTTTGAGACAGGGTTTCTCTGTGTAGCTCTGGCTGTCCTGGAACTCACTTTGTAGCTATTTACATATTTAAAGGTACTAGTTTGCAAACCTCTACTGATAGTGCCCTGTGGGAAGATGCTGGAACACCGTTTGCAAATGTGATTTTTTTTTTCTTTTTAAATGTTGCTTGAAGCCTGTGTCATGTCAGTTGCTGCTGCCTTCTTTCCTTTAATGAGGGTCCCAATGTTTCTTCCAGAAAATTATTTTATTTATGCAAGTCAGGTGACTCTTAGGCCACAGAACCATGGGATGATAAGCAGATTGTCATTAGGTGCATATCATGGATACTTTGTGAACCACCTGTGTTTTAGAAGTTAAATAGTTCTTTCTAGAATTGCTGTCTTCAGTGTACAGCGTGGTTTTAATTGAATGTTACCGTTTAATATTTTCTTCTTATAGAAGAGACCATGTCCTTTTGTATGACAAGTTTTAATAAATGTTACCTGTCCATTTTGTACAAAGTTGTGCTGTTTTCACTCATGTTTTGGTTCTGGCTTTTGTACTCTGATATTAAAGTTGTCAACACCTTTCTGTACATAAAGACGACACAGGCCGTTCACAGGTGTAGTGAGTGCCTGATCTCAGGAATGGCTACCGACTCATCCTGCCACAAGTGTTCCCTGGTTCCATCCTCCCCTGGGAAGAGGCTGACTGGCCCCTTGGCCTTTGGCTTGTGGTCAGGAGCCATCGAAGATGCAGGTGGGAGGGATGTGATGGAGAAGCCGAGGGACTTTTACCCCCTCCCCTTCTCTCTAGGTGCAGGTTGGCAGTGGACAGCCACCCCTTCTAAGGCCTCAGTTCCAGACAGTAAGCTTTGGTACCACACCCTCTTCTTGTCCCTTCCAGTTCCATATTGGACCAGTCTCCCTGCTTTTTGCCAGCCCTCAGGTGCTTTACTGCCTTGCTGGCTGCCTTTCATTGGGACTCCACACACACTAGTGGGCTTCTGTGCTCTGTAACGTCCCCATGTGCCTCAGTCGGGTCCTTTCCTTCCTTCCTGCATCCCTTCTCCCTGAAAAGCCCAGCCCTGGAAAAAGCAGCAGCCTGCTTCGGAGGCCCCACATACTTCCTAACAACAGCTCATTACCACAGACACTGCTTGTTTTAGACCATCTTCCCACACAAACCTTCTGTTAGCACTGTTTGTTGTGAGGCACCCCCACCCCCAGCGCCCTGTTGCTGATTTTAAAGCCAGCTCCAGATTGCATAGGATCACTTAGCGGTCTCTAGGTGGGGAAGGCCTCCAGAAGACCCTGGCTAGCCTCATTTTGAAATAGAGGCCTGTTCATTCTGGCCACGGGCAAAGGGCACTGCGTCTGGATCTCGGTGACTCATTCTGGTCCCCTTGCCACCCTTTCCTTGAGATGCTGGTAGACAGCACTGCAGCAGAGGTCACCTGAGGAGCAGCCACACAAGCATACATTCACCCCCACTCCAGGGTGGCAGCCTCTTAGAGGCAGTGGCACCAGAGCACAGGGAGGAGATGGGGTGGCAGGAGTGGGAACAGAAGGGGGTAGATGCGAAGGGCATTACCCACCCAGATGGAGCTCGAAGCACCTGTGCAGGCTTATTTAGCTCCCTTCTTAGTCAGCGAGGGACTGCTTCCCACCAAGCCACCAAAGCATTCCTCGAGACAGTCCTGGTGGCTGGAAGGTCCATACAGCCCCATGAACCCAGGGGTCACTCAGCAGCTGGAAACGAGGTAAGCTCAAACCCACAGTCATGAGGTGAATGACTTTAACTCTCTCGAGTCAAAAGTACAGCGTGTGCTCTCAGTGGCACAGCACTTAGCATAAGAGGTTCCATGGTTCTATAAAACTAAACAAAGGCCTGTTTTGAAGATAAGTGAATGAAAGTGCTGTCCCTTTGTGAGAAAGCTCAGAAGTGGCGATGTGGGCAGCTGGAGGAGCCTCCGGGGCTTGCTTTGAACGAGTTGGTCTAGTTTGAGTCAACAGGAAACAATTTGAGTTTCAAATCTAGGCCCACTTTTAATTTCTCCTGAGAAGATGATGGGCCAGCTGAGCCTTGCACATAGATAGCTGTAGAGATGGAGCTGCCCTGGGTGGGGTGGGCGAGCATTCAGAATCAATACTGCAGGTAAACCTACAGTTTAAAAATAGTGACTTTACACTCGGCCTCAAGCGATCATGAGTTCTCTCTTTTTTTTTTTCTTCAATTCTCCAGAATAAGAAGCTAGTACCAAAGCTATTAAATGTATTTATAACCTAATAAGATAGTAGTTACTCCCCCGAGGGTTCTAGGCTGCCAAATACTGCAGCTAACCTTGATGAATGGAAACTCGAAGCTCCCTCCAGAACTGCCCGTCCTGTTACTTTGGGGTCAGCAATGCTGTGATAAAATTTCACTTATTAGGGTTCTCAAAAAAGACCCTCAACCACTGGGGATTCCAGTCATGATGGATGGATGTTAGGTCTGTAAACAGGCTGGCAGTCCCTCAGGATTCAGGCTGGCCTTCAATTCCCAAAGCCACTTGCTCCCAAATACTGACTTTACAGATAGGAGCCACCATGCCTGGCTCCTGGCTTTCTTTTTTTTTTTTTTTAAAAATGGCTACTCAACCCACTGAACACCATAGCCACTTTGGCCTAAGAGCATTGAGGTCACTGAATACAATTGGCTTCAAGTCCCTACCATGCTTAATGTGTGAAGCATCTGGATTGTGGGGTAGAGTTGCCTTCCAGGTCACTGAAGGTAGCAGGCAAGAATGATAAAGTAGACTCTGATGGGGAGGGCTTGTCTCCCTCCAGAGAGAAGCTGTTTTAAGCCTTTCTCTTATACAAGGGGGGGCATGAGTCAGTCAGTGGTAGATCACTTGTTTAGCCAGCACCAAAATTAAACATACAAAGGGTGAGATTTGTAAAGGTGATCCACACTTAGTACTGAGGCCTCGCTCTAACATGACCCTCCTGGTGCTGAGGTGTGCTGAACTCTGCCATCCAAGGAGAAATAAGACTTGAGACATCAGCAGTCCTTCCCTTTCAGCTTGCTTTCCAGGGCTCAATCTACCACTAGCCTACTCCCTGGCCAGGACCAATAATTCCTCTCTCACTCTGATAACATGGACTGAGTCCCCAGCCTTGCAAGGCAGGACTCGGAATTGAGAGAATCAAAACGAAGGGGATTAGTAGCCTGACCCTGGGCTGGGAAGGTAGCCCAGTCAGAAGTGCTGGCTGCTCTAGGGCTTCCGTGGGAAGCTGGGTGTGGTGGCATATCTGTAATGGAAACAATAGGTGTGTAGAGACAGGAACTCTGACTGCTCAGGGAGTCCCAAGTTCCAGTGACAACCTGTCTCAAGGAGCATGGTGGAGTCCCAAAGATGGCCCAGCTGCTAAAGGTCCTTGTCACCAGATCTGAAAACTTGAGTTCAATCTGCATGATGGAAGTAGAGACCCAACCAATTCCTGCAGGCTGTCCTGTAAAGGAAGACAGCAAGGCGGACAGCTCCTGAAGACTCCCTAAGGTTGACCTCTGGCCCCTGTAGGCACATATACTCAAGCACACATTCTAGCACACACACACACACACACACACACACACACACACACACACACACACACAGAGCTTGCCCTATTGCAACCTGGGAAGTCTGTGGCTTGTGTACCACTGGCCTTCTACCTTAGTCACCTTTCATCCAGAAACTCCCAGCCAAGGGTTCAGAGTGTCCAGAGAAAACCCACAACCTGCTGGTATCAAGAGATCAAAGGTCACAGACTTACCTATCAGTGTGGTTATCACCAGGTCAGTGCTAACCAACCCTGCTTAGTCCTCTGCATTGTTGGGCCCCCAGGACATTCATGAGTTCCAAACAGCCTCTGTTCTGTACCTGTTTCCCAGCCTTGACTGCTCCAAAATGTCTTTTTCCAGGCAGTGCTGGTCCTGCTCCTGCTGGGTGAGCTGCACTTGACATTGCACCCCTCCCCCAGCTGACATCCTGGCTCCTGCTGCCTCCAAGCCAGCCCACTTGCCTGACCTTTGTTGCTTCTCTTCAGCTGGCTTCTCTTGGTCCTTGCAGGGATGGTTTGCCCTGCTCTACCTCTCTTCTGTCACCCTTCCCTAGGCTTTGCCCTTCTAGAAGGTACTTTTCAGCCAGGCGTGGTGGCGCACGCAGAGGCAGAGGCAGAGACAGAGGGAGAGGGGAGGCAGAGGCAGGCGGATTTCTGAGTTTGAGGACAGCCTGGCCTACAAAGTGAGTTCCAGGACAGCCAGGGCTATACAGAGAAACCCTGTCTCGGAAAACAAAACAAAAAAAAGTTTCTTTTCTATCACCCCACTCTACAAGGGTTCCCAAAGTCCACACCATTCAGTGATCCCACTGCACTTTGAACATCAGCCTGTGGTGGCACTTGTCACTGAACTGCAGTCTTTAGAGGTCACCCACTCCTCATCCTTCTGCATCCATGGCCCTGGCAGGACAACAGGAACATGAGTAGTCCTTGTTATTGATTCTGGAGTTAGAGATCAAACCCAGGGCCTAATACATTCTAAAAAAGCACCCCTACCAAAGAGCCCCTTGGCATTTTGAAACGGAATCTCACCAAGTTGCCTGGCTGGCCTTGAACCTTCTCTAATCCTGCCTCCATATCCAGTAACTGGGATTGCCTGTGTGTGCCACCACACCTGAGAAGCCACACTGTAGTCATCTCTGAATGTCCCGACTCACAGCTAATACATGCTGCTATTTTTATTTATCTTTTCTAAGTGCAGATGAGCTGTGTGATAGTCATCCACCAGTTACTACCGTACACTGTTTTTGTTTTGTTTTTCAAAACAGGGTTTCTCTGTTTAGCCCTGGCCACCCTGGAACCCAGGCTGGGTCTTGAACTCAGGCCTGCTCTGCCTCCCAAGTGCCAGGGTTAAAGGCGTGGGCCACCATGCCTGCTCTCATAACCTTTTGTTTTGTTTTGTTTTAATTAAAAAAAATTTATTTGAGCCAGGCAGTGGTGGTACACACCTTTAATCCTAGAACTTGGGAGGCAGAGGCAGGCAGATTTCTGAGTTCCGGGCCAGCCTGGTCTACAGAGTGAGTTCCAGGACAGCAGGAGCTATACAGAAAAACCCTGTCTCGGAAAACCTAAATAAATAAATAAAATTTTTCGACATATTGCATACCATGATGTGCGTGTGGACGACACAGGAGTTCACCACGTGAGTTCTGAGAACCCAGGTAGTATTGACAACAAGCTTTTTACCCACTGAGCTATTTCACCAACCCCACCCACCCAACCCCTGCCTCCCCCTGCCCTGACAGTTTAAAACAAAAAACAAAAACAAAAAAACCCTTGCAGGAGGGAGGGAGGGAGGGAGAGAGGGAGGAAAAGAGGAGGGAGGGAGGGAGGAAAGGAGGAAGGGAGGGAGGAAGGGAGGAAGGGAAGAGTATGCGACTATGTGGTAGAACTGAGTTCCCAGCACTACAGCCAAACACTTTTCTTAGAAAACAGGGCATCTGATAAAGTCTCTGGAATCCCTGCTGGCTGAGAATTCTAAAGCAAACATAAGTCCCCTTCTCAACCCAAATGGAAGATTTCATAGCAGAACATGTAACTTTGGTATTAAACTGGAGAGATGCCAGTCAGTCAGGTGCTTGCCTTAGAGATATTAGGACCTGCGTTTGATCCCCAGAACCTCATCCCAGAGTGGAGGAGGGGCAGGAATGGGGAAAAAAAGTTCTAGCACTGGGGAGGTAGTGACAGGTGCGTCTGGCCTGCTGACCAAGGCAATGAGATGCCTCTCGTGAAAACAAGGTTAGTGATTCCTGAGGATTCTGGCTTAAGTACAATCAGGAAGAAGAGGTCGGGGTTGTTATCAAAAAAGGACACAGGGTGGCCCTGGTGCAAGCCTTTAATCCCCGCACTCCATCCCTGAGTGTTCAAGGTCAGCCTGCTGGTCTACAAAGAGAGTTCCGGGACAGCCATACCTGGAGAAATCTTGTCTCAAAAAGCCAAAAATTTAAAAAAAAAAAAAATGAGGGCAGGGGATGTTAACTGTTCATCTCTGCTGGAAATCTGAGTAGAAAAAGCGTACTTCCAGTGAGACTTTGGCACCTTCTGAAGCAGGTATTTATTTGCCTGTTATTTGTTCTTCGTCTAACCCTAAAACTTGAGGGTTAACTGATCAAGAGTCAAAAGTTAGTCCTTTCAAACTGTGGTTTTTCCCAATCTGGCCTTTAAGCAATGAAAGAGTGTTTATATTGGAAAGCCAAGCCGGGGAATCTGGGCCAGCCGACCAGGCGAGGGATAGCACGTGCAGTGGAAACTGTGTTGCTTGTGGATTGCCTCTGGAGGGGGCACGGCAGGCTTTTTCTGAGTGCCTGAAATTAGAAGAGGCAACTGTGAGGTCCGTGACTCACTCGCACTGGAAACCAGCCAAGGCAGCCTCGTACAGCTCCTCTGGGAGTGGCTGGAGAAGCGTCAGGGCAATTGTTCCCCAATCTTCCCAGGCAGAGGGATCACTCCAGGTATTAGAATAGTTTACAGAGCCTCCTTCCCACCACATGATGATCGGCTGAATCAAGAAAATTTTACTGTCTTGGATCTGGGGGGGATAGATACCCCAGGCAGTAAGGTGATTGCCCTATAAGTTTGATCCCCAGAGCCCATGGGACAAAAGGTTAAAGAAAGAAAAGAAAAAGCCAGCACTGGAGAGGTAGAGACAGGTGCAACCCTAGGTCTTGCTGTCTGGCCAGCCAGTCTGGCCTAATTGGCAAGCTCTAGGCACTCCCTGTCTCAAAAAAAAAACTAGGTCAATGGTACTTAAGGAATGACACCTGAGGGTGACCTCTGGCCTCCACCCACATAAACGTGTGCACCTGCACCCCACACACACATACACACACAATTTTAAATGTCAAAACACTGCTACAAAATCAGCAATGCTAAAAAATAAACAAACAAAAAACCATACAGTTGACCAGCATTATCACTGAGAAAATGTCAGAGTCTCTGTAGTATGTATCACAGGGTCCAGTCTGAGGGTTTAAAACTCACTCCTTTATCGTGTTGTTGTTGTTTCGAGACAGGGTTTCTCTGTGTAGCCCTGGCTGTCCTACAACTCATTCTGTAGACCAGGTCCTTTATCGTCTTACTATTGATTTTTTTTTTCTCTAAGGCAGGGTCTCCTGTAGCTCAGGCTCACCTCCGTCTTGTTATATAGCCAAGGACAACCTGTATCTGCTGATCCTCTTGCTTCTGCCTCCTTAGCTGTTTGTAGTTACAGGGATGTACTGTGGTGCCTGGTTTATTTGCTGCTGGGAACCAAACCCGGGACCTTGTCTGAAGGCTAGAGAATCACTCTACCAATTGACCAACATCCCTTTTTGAGACTTTTTCTTACTATGTTGCCTGGGGCAACTTTAAATTCCTGTGTTAATGTGATCCTCCCGCTGGGCGTGGTGGCGCACGCCTTTAATCCCAGCACTTGGGAGGCAGAGGCAGGCGGATTTCTGAGTTCGAGGCCAGCTGGTCTACAGAGTGAGTTCCAGGACAGCCAGGGCTATACAGAGAAACCCTGTCTCGAAAAAACAAAAAACAACAACAACAAAAAAGTGATCCTCCTTTGGGAGGCAGAGGCAGGCGGATTTCTGAGTTCGAGGCCAGCCTCATCTACAGAGTGAGTTCCAGGACAGCCAGGGCTACACAGAGAAACCCTGTCTAAAAAAAAAAAAAAAAAAAGTGATCCTCCTGCCTCAGCCTCCCAAATAGGTGGGACTATAGGAAGGCCCAGCTTACCAGATCTTTACAGACCTCTTGCTTTGGCCCAGGGTCAGGCCTGCAGATGGTAGTATCTTTGAGGTGATAAACATCATTCCAAGAAATGGATATTTTCTGATTGGTCATTTGCTCTGTGTATGTTCCTCAGCTAAACATTTCCAATCCAGACCTATAAATAGATCTAACCATCAACTCAAGAGAATCGTTCTCAAACAAAGCTGACTGTGGGTGGCAACTGGCAGACTCTTTGCAGTGGCTGTGATCTCAGCCACCACACTTCACTGCCCTCAAAAGACCAGAGTTACAGCCACTTCCTGTGATGGCTGGATAGCTACCCTCGTGCTTTAAAAAAAATGCTTTATTTTATTTCATTTTTAGTTAACCCAACATTTACCATCAACTCAGGGTAGAAAGGATGAAAGTTCCACATGGCCATTCCTGTTTCTGCCTCTCAGAATTTTCTCACCCCACTTTATTTATTTTATTTCAGCCTGAGTGTATGAATGCACACCAAGTACATGCAGATGCTCTCAGAGGCCATCAGGCCAGCCCTGAAGCTGCTGTGAGTGACCCAATGTAGCTACTAAACCCAGGTCCCTTGCAAGAGCATCAAGTGCTCTAACTGCTGAACCACACTGCTCTAGCCCAGTCCCAACACTGGAAAAAAAAAAAAAGGCAGAGATTCTTGTGGCCCAGGATGTCTTTGAGCTTTAAAGCTGGCCTTGAACTTCTTTCTGATCCTTCTGCCTGTCTCTCCAAAGTGCTAGGATTACAGGTATGTTACAGGTATATTACAGGTATGTTACAGGTATGTTACAGGTATTTCCTACCTTATTAGGCTTCTCCATATTCCATCCTTATGGAATTCACCAGAAGAACATACAAACTACAAAATAAGTTAGTATTCATTTATTTTAAAATAAATCAGTCTCCCAAAGGAGGTAGAATTGTGCTTTAGGAACAAACAGAAAACTACAGAAGTATCTAATACCAAGCCAGACATGGTTGCCACGCAACCCTACTTACTTCAGAGGCTGAGGTATGAAGATCGTGCATTTGACTCTAGCCTGGGCTACAGGTAGACCCTGTAGACCCTGTCTCAGAGACCGACAGAGACAGAGACTAACACTAAATACAACTCTAGGCACTGGGATGTATCGATCAATTGGTGTATTTTAAGGCCCCTGCAGTTCTAGGTTTTATTCCCTAGAGAGGTTAGACTGGACCACACTAATGCTAGGGACTGAGGGTGGAGCAGGGTGGAGCACTCGAGATGCTGGAGGAGGCTCTAGCCTGCAGAGTCGGAACTAAAGTGAAAAAGAGACATCCTCCCCAGAGGTAGTGGTGTGAAGGAGAAACCTGGAAGTAGGAGGCTTGAAAGTAGCTGTGGGAACCTAATGGGGAAAGGAAATGGGGTTACCATGGCAACGATACCTGTGATAACTCAGTAGACCTTTACTACAATTAAGCTTGAAAGCAAAGGGAAACTGAGGCTCAGACATTGAAGTACATGGCCAATCCAGAATCCTAAAGTAATCCAGGTTCATGATCCTCACACCCTGATGTTGTGCAAGGCCATGACCTGAAGCAGATTGCAGGCTGGAGATCAAGGAGCGGATTTAGTAAGTGATGATTTGAGCTGTCAGAAAGATGAGCCTGGTGGAATGCTATGATCTCGAACATGGTGTTTATGCCATGGGCCAAGTGACTAATCACAAATCTCCTGGGTGTGGAACAGGTGTCTGTAAGGTGAGCCTCTAGGAGCCCAGGTGGATTAAGTTAAGACAAATGGACCATTCCTGTAGCCTGCTAGGGAACCTGTCCTTGACCCACAGACTTTGAACTACAGAAGCTCTCTCTAAACTTGACTTTCCTTAAGGAGACTTGTCTGGTTTTGTTTTGTTTTTGCGACTGGGTTCACTCTTTGTCCAGGCTGTCCTGGATCTATCTCACGGCGATCCTTCTGCCTCAGCTTCTCAAGTGTCAGATTATAGGTGTGAGCCACTGTACTGTACCCAGTTTTCGCGATGGTCTTGAGGAGAAGGGCAGCTAACAGAAAATGTCAGCCTGGCGTGGTGGCGCACGTCTTTAATCCCAGCACTTGGGAGGCAGAGGCAGGCGGATTTCTGAGTTCGAGGCCAGCCTGGTCTACAGAGTGAGTTCCAGGACAGCCAGGGCTACACAGAGAAACCCTGTCTCGAAAAAACCAAAAAAAATAAAATAAAATGTCATGAGTGCCATCCCCCCCCACTCCAGCCACCCCTCCCCCACATTCCTGCCATCCCTCCCCCACATTCCTGCCACCCCTNCATTCCTGCCATCCCTCCCCCCGCACTCCATCAAGTCTGACTCTTCTTCACCTTGGAAGGCAGCTGCCACCACCCTGTCCTCATTGTCTCTCGCCCAGCTTGTTGCACCAGCCTGGCCTCCTCACTACATTTCGCCCTATACTCTCGTCCAGGCCTCCCCGCTCTCCCTGCACCAGCCCACTCAGCTCAGAAACCTTCCCGGGGTGGGTCGCCGGTTTCTATACACCACACCCAAACTCTCCAGACTGTGGCCTTAGACTCTGATATCTCCCGTGCCTCTCCAGCCTCTTCCAGTCCTCTCTTCCTTGATTTTGCCTCAAACTTCCTGTACCCCTGTGTTGGGGATGCACTCTATCTTTCCTCTCTGCCACTGTGACCAAGGATACAACTGAGACCACTTCCTCTGAGAAACCTTCCGTGTCCTTCAGGTGCGGCAGCACTGGGACTTCCAAAGTTCCCTGGGAGGTCTGCAGGCTTCATTTGCATATGTGAGGACTAGGAGCCTCCTGCTTCTGTTCTTTGCTGCTCAGGCAAGGCAGGCAGCGAGTGAGCTCTTGTTCTCTTGAAGTTACAGTATCTGTCTCCTCTGGTCTTGAGGCGAGCAAGCAAGCGTGGGTATAAGCACCCACCAGGTGAGAGACAGGAGACTAAAATACTTCGCAAGATACAGAGACATCAAATTCTTCTAGAGAGAGCTAAAAATGTGCAATTTTTACTGCTCCTGCTCCCTCTCCTGAGTCCGGTCAGCAGGCAGATTTGGAGTTTGCCTAGCCAGCCACCTCCCAAACTTCAGCGTTGACGGAGAGATGAAGTTTGGCATTACAATTTCTTCCCTGAAATATCCTAATCCACTGTGGGGCCCCCCGGCTGCCTCCAGCCTTGGGAGAGTGGCTATCACAGCCCTGGTGATTGGATTGGAGCCCACCTGATTTAAAGATTTAAGGTTGCGCCTATGACTGGATTGTTTCTGCTCCGTCGGGTCCCTCCACCCTCGGGCTCGATTTTGTTTTTGAATTTACAGAAATGACTGGCTGGGCTGTGTGTTTTGTTTTTTTTTAAGATTTATTTTATTTATTATCTGTAAGTACACTGTAGCTGTCTTCAGACACTCCAGAAGAGGGCGCCAGGTCTCGTTACAGATGGTTGTGAGCCACCATGTGGATGCTGGGATTTGAACTTAGCACCTTCGGAAGAGCAGTTGGGTGCTCTTACCCACTGAGCCATCTCACCAGCCCCTGGGCTGTGTTTTAAAGGACAGACTTGACCTTGTCTTTGAATACTCTTTCACCCTTCTGCTAACCCAGGAGTCTCACAGAGCTACAGACCACTCCTTTCAGTAGTGGAGGGGGTGGGCAAAGAGTTCTCCCAGCCCCACTCCCAGCCTAGGTCAGGATGAAAGTCACTGAGAGGCAGGGTGTCCTGTGAACAGAGTGACATTTGGGGGATTTCTGTGGGGTTGCAAGGGTAGCCTCCAAATCTGAGGCTGGAAACCACTCCTTCCCAGTGTGCCCCTGAGCCGCCCCAGGCAAGATGCTTACATGCTTTTAAAGACAATGACTGCAGCTGTGCCCTGTTGCAGGGCTTGACCTCTTGACCTCCTGAGAGGCTGATAACACAGGACTTGTTCAGACAGTAATCCCAGGAATAGCCCCTGAGGGACAGACTCTCCCCTCGGTCAAGGAACAGTCTCTCCTGGGAGTGTTTACAGTCCTGTGGGCACAGGAGAGCCGGCTAAGCTCTTGGTGCTGCCCAGCTAGGTTAAGCATAAGCAACACCTGCCCATGCCGTCTACACTCAAGTCAGAACCTCAGGGCTTCCTGCTCCCTTCCAGGGCTGCCACAAAAGAGCCCATGGATCTCCCTAAGGGTTCCCCAGATAGAGGAGTGAGGGGACATTTGATCTCCATGGGTTCAGTCTGGGGAACCCCATTCCTTCCAGTTTTGCTGATCTTCGTAGAAACCAGATCACAGACGAGATCTGGCCACTCTGCTTCTGGCCACTCTCATGCCAAGTGTTCCCGAGTTTCGGCCCGGCTCCTCGTCCTTCAGCCTTCCTCAGCTCCCTATGGACAGCCTTGCTGACCTGCAACTCAGGGTATTTGGAGAGATTTGTACTCCAGATGATATAGCCTGTCCATTGAGCAAAGGCAGGACTGTGCGCAAACTTGTGCTTACTTTTCCATTCTGAGTTCCTGGGCT
Source organism: Mus minutoides (assembly GCA_902729485.2). NCBI lineage: Eukaryota > Metazoa > Chordata > Mammalia > Rodentia > Muridae > Mus > Mus minutoides. The sequence continues at coordinate 777,679 of LR753382.1, read as the reverse complement.
TCTAGACAGAGAGAAAGAGGTGAGTCTAGGCCCTTAAAATTAAAAAACCAAAACAACAACAACAAAAAAAGCCTTTATGTCGCTGGGCAGTGGTAGCACATGCCTTTAATTCCAGCACTTGGGAGGCAGAGGCAGGTGGATTTCTGAGTTCGACGCCAGCCTGGTCTCCAGAGAGAGTTTCAGGACAGCCAGGGCTATACAGAGAAACCCTGTCTCGAAAAACGAAAAAAGAAAAACCAAAAAAAAAAAAAAAAAAAAAAAATCCTTTGTGTCTTTTTAATCCATGGAGGACCCCAGATGTAGAAGCTCAGTACAACATGAAGTGTACCACATATTTCATTAAAAAGAATGGCTTTCCCTGAGTGGGTTCCTGGGACATTGTTGCTTCAGGTTGGACTAGGGTGAGTGAGTTGTGGGTAAGGGCTGTATAATCGTTAGGCCTTGAGTTCAAATTCCCCAAACCCAGTTTAAAAAAGGACTGGGCACATGGCCACTGCCATCTGTCACCCCAGTCAGCTATCACTGGGGAGGGAGGGCAGAGGCAGGAGGATCTCTGGGGCTTGCTGACTACCAGTCTAGCTCCAGGTTTAGAGAGAGATTCTGTCTCAGGAGAACAAGGTGGGACAGGACAGAATGGGATGACCTACATCCTCCTCTGGCCTGTGCATATCGGTTCTGGGTGGCTAGAAGCTCCAAGAGGACCATGGGATGAGAACCGTGTAGAGCAGGCACGGGGTATACTATGTACTAGCCTATTTGTTGGAAGGTTGCTGGAATGTTGCCCTCCCAGGAGGGCCCTCTGAATCTGTGTCCTCCAGCTGTGAGCCTACTACTACCTTCCTCTATTATTTTCATGGCCCTTATTTGAAAACATTGCTTAATAACTTGCCTTGGGCCCAGAGTGCAATCCAGGGGACACGGTGGGACACAAGACTCAGCAGTGCACTCTGGGATCTTCTGAGAACAGAATTCCAACTGCTTATGTCTGAAAGACGAACCAGTCGACATCCTGATGACACAGTGGGATGGTCCCAGGTAAGCTGCTCATAATTGAGCTTGATCAGGCACTGCCTATAGTGGAATCAAGAATCACAGCTCACGGGCTCATTAGTTAAACACCCAAGTCAATATACTCCTCCAGAAGACACATGGAAAAACCAAATCAGTGAGCCTCGGGTCCGAATCTTACTCCTTTATCAGAAATTGAGCATCCCTAATAAGACTTTAGATCTGTGGGAGAGACAGGCGTTCAGGAAGTACAGAGGCAGGCATTAGGAAAAGGCTTTCTGTGTCATGTGTCATCCAACACTCCCCAGGCTTCCATGCTAGGAAAAAAAAAAAAAAATCATAGGTTTTGGTTTCAGCAGAAGCCGGGCTGGTCGCAGAGGATCTGACATCCTCTGTTCAGAGGAGTCCCGGGATGAGCTGATCCCCCAGTTTCTCTGACACCAAGGGCTAAGGTTCCTGGGAGTTCCACATGGCTACTTGTTCCCTGAGGGTGTAAGACAGTGTCTGTCAAAGTCTGACATTAAAACTAAAGAGCCTGGCAAGCCCTCGCTTAGTCATCCCCCCCAGTCCTGACTGACAAGCGAGACCCCTCTTCTCTTTGAACAGCCTGCTTCTGAGAGGATGAGGCTGATGAGAAGAGGGGAAGGGGAAGAGCTCAGAGCAGTCAAAGCATTTTCTCATTAAGTGGCCAGAGGCAAAGATTCCAAGGAGCTAAGCTTCGTGATGAAAGAGGAGCAGAGAGGGACAGCCTGTCAGGGATGGGGGTGGGGGGCTGACATGGGGCAGAGAAGAGACAATCAGGGTGCACCCCTGAGGGGCGTGCTGCCCTCATCTCAGGCCCTCACAAGCCCACTGTGCCTCCTGACTCAGCCAGCACCCACAGGGCTCTGCAAACCAGTTTTGTTATATCACAGGATCATCCTAACAGTCTGGCAGATGTGCTGCCAGACCCATTTTATAGACAGGAAAACTGAGGTTTGGAGTGTCTGATTCACTTTCACGGGGTCAAGTAGTTCCCATCGTCCAGGCGTGGTGGCACACTCCTTTAATCCCAGCACTCGGGAGGCAGAGGCAGGCGGATTTCTGAGTTCGAGGCCAGCCTGGTCTACAGAGTGAGTTCCAGGACAGCCAGGACTACACAGAGAAACCCTGTCTCGAAAAAACAAAAAAACAAAACAAAAACCAAACCAAAACAAAACAAAAGTAGTTCCCATCACACATGGCCAGCCTCAGAGATACCATGAAGGAAGTCCAAGTATATAATAATAATGGAAGCACTGAGTTAGAAAAAGTGACAGCAGCAGTAAGGAACAGGCACACTGCTGAGACCAGGAGACTGCAAAGAACACAGGCTGCAAAGAACAGGCTCTGCAAGAAATCCAGGAGAGGAGAACAGATGAGAGCGCGGCTGGCTCCCAGGGCTTAGGGTCATGGGAGGAAGTTTATCAGGTAGACAGTTAATTGCTTCTCAGTCTTTTGGAGAAGGTCAAGTGTAGGAACACTGGGCCTGCCGAGAGCACTGCTCCTGGGCATCTGTAAACTTCCTGTTTGCACAGAAGGACAAGATCAAAGGAAGGGTAGGACTCTGGCTAGCGTTCAGTCTCTTGGGACACGCTTCTCCGTTTCCCGTTTATCTTTCCCACGGCTCTTCTCACTCTATCCTGTGACATATTTCCGTATTTATGTCTCTTTCCCATGAAAGTGTAGCAGCGTGTAAGTATCGTCATAACTTGGATTTTTTTTTCCTGCCCTGTCCACTTCCAGATCCCAGCATCTCTCCCCTACGCACGCACGGTGCTTAGAGAATGTTCAATAAACGTTTGTGGAATGATTGAGCATGTGACAGGAACTTCACAGCAGGGTCTCGAGGCTCTGTAGGGCTGCACAGCCAGCTGATTCTGCTTTGCAGCGTGGCAGCCTTGCCTTCCGGAGGGACTCCCCTTAGCTCCTTGTCCTGCAGGCTGAACAAGCTAGCTGAGCATGTGTGAGGACCCCAGCAGGCGGGATCAAAGTCAGAACCCAGAACTCTGCTTACACATGAAGAACAAATGAAAGGAGAAGTCACAGGAACAATGAACAAATGTAGACGTTGGTCAACCCTCTTCTCTTTTTTTTAAAGCTGATTAAAAGAAAACCCAAGCCTGGCATGGTGGCGCACACCTTTAATCCCAGCACTTGGGAGGCGGATTTCTGAGTTGGAGGCCAGTCTGGTCTACAAAGTGAGTTCCAGGACAGCCAGGGCTACACAGAGAAACCCTGTCTCGAAAAACCAAAACAAACAAACAAACAAACAAACAAACAAAGAGAGAAAAGAGAACCCAAGCAAAGGTGAGGAAGGGTGCTCCTGCTCCTCCTACAAGTGCCTATGAAAGGGGGGATTATAGAGCCACCCAACCTCCCAATGCTGCTGTCTGAAATTTTAGGTGAGGACCCCCAAGCAATCACATGTCATGATTTTTATTTTTCAACAGCTTTCAACTCTGAAGGGTGAGTTCCTATCATATCTAAGGTTAACTATTTGCTCTGGCGGAGATCTGCCTGGAGCAAAGAGAAGATTCCATCTTCCAGGGTCTTCAGAAGGTCTTGGTCATCAAAGCCATCCCAAAAACCCCTCTGACTTCTGAGTGAGGACCGGCAATGCGCCTGATCTGATGTTTGATGGGCAGGAGGTTGGCTTTACATTAAACACACATGACTGCAGGATGCTCTCCTGCACAGCTTGATCACTGCATTCTAATCCAGGGTGTGCCCAGCGGGGTTCTGCCTGCTTATAACACTGGGGCCATCATCACCCTTTCCAACAAGGCTAGATGTGCAGATGTCTCCTCTTTCCTTGCTGCATGTGACAAAGTATGTGAATGATGGTAGTCCATTTAAGAAGTCCTGGTTAGTTGGGCAGTGGCGCATCCCTTTGATCCCAGCAGAGAGGGAGGTGCATCACTGCCAGCTGGTCCTGTTGGCAGCGTGTCAGGCAGCCCTGTCTTTCCTATTGGACTCTCTCAGTGCCGTGCCCTAGGTTTGAAACTTAACACACACATGACCATGTACACATACCTCTGCACATACAATTCCCCACCCCCCACACAGAAACAGTCCCCGCCCTTGGGAACATAATCTTAGACGCAAAACCAGGTTCCTGATATTTCAACACATATTTATTAAGTACCAAGCGTGAAGAAATAGGAAAGAAACGAGTTCTCATCCTTATGTAGTTGATAAGACAGTTGGTGGGTAATGCAGATAATTAGCACACAATGGTACAGGGCATTAATTAATCACACTGTGATTACTTCAAAGAACTACAGAAGATCAAGAGAGTCAATTACAAAGGACGGCGTTGGAAAGTCAATTATCAGGAACAGGCTTGCTGAATCAATAGGAAAACCAGAGAGCAAGCTAAGAAGATTCAGTTCCGGTGTGTGTTGGGGGGGGAGGTGGGGGGTTATGTCAGTGTGGGTATGAGTGGGGGAGGTGGGGGGTAATGTCAGTGCAGGTATGTGTGTGGGGNCTCCTCCTCCTCCTCCTCCTTCTTCTTTTTGGTTTTTCGTGACAGAGTTTCTCTGTATAGCCCTGGCTGTCCTGGAACTCACTTTGTAGACCAGGCTGGCCTCGAATTCAGAAATCCACCTGCCTCTGCCTCCTGAGTGCTGGGATTAAAGGCGTGCGCCACCACTGCCCGGCTGGGCTCTTGTTTTAAAGCCAGGTAGCCTTCTTTTTGCAGAAGAGAAAACCTGCCCAGGTAGTTGGACATGGGGACTCACACTTGTAATGTAGTCCTGGGTACACAGATCTGTTTTGCGTTCAAGGCCAACAACCTCATCTATATAGTGGAATTCTGTTTTTTAAGACCTTGTTTCAAGACAAAACCCCAAAATAATAAAAATAGAAATAAAGAACTAAAAAGCATGGCTTAGGAGATCGTAGGTGTGGGGCCTTCCACAGGCCACAGGCTTAGGGTCCGGGTGCACACAGTCGAGTCCTGCTCCCGCCAGCAGGTGGCGCCGAGGAGAGGGCGGGCGGAAGGCCACGGGCGGCAGAGACGAGGATTTCAGGCTCCAGACCCGGGTTGCCGTTCAGCTACCCGCCCGTCTACTGGTCTGCCTGCAGCACCGTCCAGGAACTGGGATTCCGACCGGCCCGCCGCGAGAAGACCGTCCATAACAACACCCGACCGGGTCCGCGCCTGCCCGGAAGCGCGGGCGCCGAGGGGGCGGGGTCTGGAAGCGCTTCCGGGGGCGGGGGGCGCGGGCAGGGGCGGCAGCGGGAGCGGCGGGGAAGGGCCTGGCGCCGGCGGCGGCGGCGGAAGGGGCGCCGCGGGCGGGCGATGTGAACGCGGCGCGCGGCCCAGGTGAGGCTGGCGGGCCGCGGGCAGAGGCGGCAGGGTCGGGGCGACCCGTGGGGCGGCTGTCCGACCTCCCCCGTGGGCGCGGCGGGACGAGCGAGAGGCTGCCTGGTCAGTGCCGGGGCCGGCCGGGCGGGGTCTTATGGCTCGGGCACCTGCCGGAGGCCAGGCGCTTGGCCCCGAGGGGTGGCAAACCGGGGCAGCTGCCCTGCACCCCTCCAGCCTCCGCCCCGGGCGGCTCGCTCTCCCTCCCGTACCGAGGGGTCTTAGTGACCGTTGTCCCCGGAGAGCCAGGCCCGGTTTGGGGGGTGGTGGTGTCAGCGGGAGGCTGCCCAGGAGCCGCTGCCTCTGGCCATCGCCTTGTGCCAGGTAAACAGGCGGCGCGTGTTAAGCTTGGCCTGGGTGGTCTGCGTGGCCACTGGCGCAGGGCTGGGGACGGACTGGGGAGGGGGCGTGTTAAAACACTCCTCGCCTAGGCCAAGTGACTGTTTGGGGGCTACTCAATCCTGGGACGCTCCATCTTGAGGTTTTCAGCAAGTCTTTTCCATTCCATGCTGGGCCTCAGTTTCTCCATGTAAGAATTGAGAGTTTAGATGAACTCCCTATGGACCTCGCATGCTGTGAATATCTGACATTGCAAGGTCTATGCCTGGTTCAACACGCTGGGCAGTTCTACCGATGTTTCCCTCTCCACTCCAGATGTAGACTTTTTAACCACTTCGTGCACTTTGTCTTAGGGAGGTTTAAAATGATAAGGGTTTTCTTGGAAATAGCTTTACTGATCCTTCATCGTTCCTTGCTGCCGTCCGTAGTTTTCCTGTGGAGCGTTTTGCATGCAAACATTTTGCTGTCTGTATTTGTCCATTCTCTCTTTGTTCCCTAGTCTAGGCTGTTTTTGCTTCACATCTGGATTATTGCAACAGCTTCTTAGTTGGTCTCTGACTCCAGAGGTTTCACCCTCCCCCATCCTTCCTTTATGCTAACGCCAAACTTAGTATAGGAAGTAAAAAAAAAAATAGTAGAGTGCTTGCTTAGTAAAAGTCAAAATGCAGTGAGTGGTGGACAAAGGGGGTTGGAGGTACAGTAGGTACAGTGAGTCCCCAAGGCTTCACAGTGGGTGTTCAGACATTGCCTGGGACTAGGTGATGTCTGTGACACAAGTCCAAGTCCCATAGAATTCGCAGGAGAGGTAGAGGTCAGTAAGGGCTTAGTGAGGGGTGGTACTTGAACTGTGTGTTAAAGGGGAGTAGGATTCAGATAGGGAATAAAGGATCCTATGGAGTTAGTGATTAGTGCAGCCTCCTGGCAGAGGAGGAGTAAGGTGGGAGAGGAGGAGGAAAGGTTGATTAGGCTTGGTTCCTGAAAGATCTAGAACACTAGGCCAAAGTTGAAACTCTTCTAGAGGCAGGCATATTCCAAGAAGAGGCTAGAGCTGCTAGAGGTGGAAGGAATAGAGGCTAGCACACGGGGATCTGGGGGCCATGGCAGCCAGAGCGGTGTTGAGAGCTGAACAGTGAGTGTCCTTTCTGTCTGCTTCATGCTGTCCAGTCTTTGCTACTTCCCCACCCCCCTTTCAAGGGTCTCTTAGGTTTGGCTTTTTCCCTCTCACCTGAACCTGACCTTTTTTTGGCCTCTGTTCTCCAAGTTTGGCCAGCTTAGGACTGCCTGTAGGGCTGAGGCTGTTCCAGGCCTCAGAGCAAGCGAACACAAGCACATTCTCCAGTTCACTTCCTTCAAGCCCCTGCTGAAGATACACTTCCTCCAGAGGGTGTTCCCTCACCGCCCTACCCCCATGCCTTTGTGGCACTGGGAACTCCAGCGCAAGCTTCCTTGGTTACCAAGCTTGTCCTGGTGCAGCCAGAGCCGGAGTTTTGTCTGAAGGCACAGCATGTATGCTAATGCTTCTTTCAGACTTGTGCTACCTGATGCTGGAACTGGAGTTTGGAGAATAGGTCCTCAGATAGTTCCTCATTTTTGTTGGTAAACAATTTTTTTTTTCTTAAAGGAGAAGCTGTTAGTAGTTATGAGCTTTTTCTGTCCTCTGTAACTACTGGTATTTAATGCTGCAAAGCCAGGTGAATGATTTCAATTTCATTCTCAGATGCAGAAAGCACAGAATAAATTCTGTAAAATGTTAGTGTTTATTCCTAATCAGGAAAGAAAAAAACATGTCATTCTTTTTTTTTTTTTTTTGGTTTTTTGAGACAGGGTTTCTCTGTGTAGCCCTGGCTGTCCTGGAACTCACTCTGTAGACCAGGCTGGCCTCGAACTCAGAAATCCGCCTGCCTCTGCCTCCTGGGTGCTGGGATTAAAGGCGTGTGCCACCACGCCCAGCAAAACATGTCATTCTTAAGTCTAAGGCTGGGGGATGGGGGGAGAAAGTCGGTATCAGGCAGGCCTGGGTCTAGATCTCCGCACAGCCACTCACTAGCTGTATGGGCTTGAGCCATTTCTCGCATTTGCTGAGCTTGTCTTTTCTTTCCTTCTTTTTTGGTGCTGAAGAGTTAATTAACCCAAGGCCTTACACATGCTAGACAAATGCTCTACCACTGAATTACATTCTCAGCTTGAGCCTGACTTTTCTTGTTATGTGTTATAAAGTCTGTATTGTAGGGTTTTTACAGCATCATGTGCATCTGTGTGCTTTTCTACCTCTCTCACATCTCCACTTTATCTTTTGAGACAGGGTCTCATTGTATCTGGAGTTCACTGTTCAGCCAGACTGGTTGTCCTGGTTGTCCAGAAAGCCCTAGATATTCTCTTGTCCTCACCTCCCCAGTGCTGGTATTACAAGCATGAGCCTCTGTGCATGGCATTTACATGGGTGCTGAGAGTCCAAATTCAGGCCCTCCTCCTTGCGGAGTAAGCACTTAAGTACAGACTGAGCCCTCTCCACAGCCACTAGGATTGCTCAATGAAGATGGCATACAAGGGAGATAGCAAAACTCAGGAACCGTTGAAGACATTTTATTATTATGATTAGGTGTGGTATATTAAGAGTGGAGTGGAGATGGGCTGCCAAGCTCTGCCTAGCCCATCTGTACATGTCTCTAGTCTGCCTTCCAGCTAAAGCAAGAATGTCAAACATTATAAATCTAGAGTACCATCATTTTGTTATATTTCTGTTAATTTTCATGTTATTTTAGTTGAAATTCTGTTTCATGCTTTCAAACTTCTTAATTGTGTCCATTTAATGTTTTGTAGCTGACAAACTGCTGAATTTAGCTTAGTGAAGGTCACCAACTGAGTGCAGTTAAGCTTCTAATGGTTATTTTCTGTTGATGTTGCTGGCATGGAAAGCACCCTGGAAGAATGCAATTCAAGGTGAGCCTTTCTAACCCATCTGTTATAAGAAGTGGCATGTGTGTATTTTTCCAGGTCTCCTGAAAAGCCAGCCATGAGCAGATAAGCTGCTGCGCCTTCATTTATAGTGAAAGCTTTGCTTTAAGAAAGCTTACTCCTGGGCTGGAGCGGTGGCTCAGAGGGTAAGAGCACGGACTGCTCTTCCAGAGGTCCTGAGTTCAAATCCCAGAAACCACATGGTGGCTCACAACCATCTGTAATGGGATTCAGTGCCTTCTGGTGTGTCTGAAGACATACAGTGTACTCACATACATAAAATAAATAAGTAAATCTTAGGAAGGAAGGAAGGAAGGAAGGAAGGAAGGAAGGAAGGAAGGAAGGAAGCTCCTTCTGCTTGAAACATTCTTACAGCTCATGATTCCAGTGTGAAATGTCTATACAGGAACAGTGGTGCAGAACTCTGCTACCTTACTGGGAGGCTGAGACAGGAAGATCACTCGGATCCAGGAGTTTGAACCTAAACTGGTAATATAGCAAAACTTTATCTTTAGAAGAAAAGCAAAGATTTCGAAACACTTAATGGGGGCTACTTATTTGAAAAAATAAAAAAATGAGCATTTCACAGTCAAATTTTGAAAATGATTTGAAGTGTTGGTCCAATTATGGCCCCTTTGCACAATGTCAGACCAGCTGACTTTTATAAGTTATCTTGAATGGAATTTGTCTTTTTACTTGAAGTCTATCGTGAGGATAGGCACCAAGAAAAGTCACACATCTCACTGGAAAGCCTGAGTTAAAGCTCTCTTCTTACTGAGAGAGGAATATACTTTTGCTCTTGAGACTGACAAATGTCATTTCAGTTCCTGGCAGGGTCAGTCATTAGCTAAGTGACCCTAGGAAAGTTCCTTGTCTCTTGGAGTGTGTCTCCTCACCTGTATGTACAGTGGGAATAGTTGGCACCATCTGTGTCTGTTGCCAGGAGGAACTTCCTCTGCACAGTGTGTAGGGCAGGGGCTTAGGGCAGCTAGTCCTCACTGTTGCTGGTGAGGTTTAAGCAGCCATCTCTCTCCTGGGTGGAAAGCTCAGACACAGCTTCCAATGTTTTGCATTGACTAAGACAAATCACACCCTCCCCAAATTAGTGTATCTGGGCAGACCTGGAGAGTGTTAGCGCCTTGCTCAGAAATGTAGCAGTTCGGATAAAAATGTTCTCGCACATGAATTAATGCAGTAAGAACTCTAAACTTGTTTTCCTTTAAATTAGGAAGCGCCCTTCATGAATATCCATCACAGAATGCCTTTTCCTCCCCTCCCCCCATCTGTCTAGCTTTGAGCTTCTTTAGCAGCACAATGCTTCCTGCAGCCCTGCTGCTCCTTGGGCTGCTCTAGGCCTGGGGTTGGAATCACAGGCATCTTGCCTGGGAATAATGGTCCTTCCTAGCACTTTAAGCCACTTCCAGACTTGTCACCTTCCTTTCTTTGCTTGGAAGTTTAACTGGACATTTTTAGAGGATGTGTAGCATCTTGGGGAGCAGCAGTGTTTACAGGTGAGAGGGGGTTCAGCCACCTTGCAAATTTTGGATCCTGCCTGTCCTGCACCTCGAGGGTCTTCAGCAGGGTAGCTTGAGTGTGAGGGCACAGCTGAGAGTGGCAGTCCAGAGGTCTTGCTTACCTGCTTGCTTTAGGATGTATCAGCTGACCCATACTGTGAGCTGTGGGGTCCCTGCCTAAGAGCTCATCTGGGTGCCTGTGCTCTGCTTCTTTTCTGGGTATCATAGGGAGATCATTCCGACTCCTTACCCATGATCATTATGGAGGAGACTTTAGGCCTGCATGTGTTGATGTCCAAGTGACGTTTAGGAGTCCCTTGTTCGTAGGCTCTCTGGCACAGGTCGTAGTGTCTGAGGATGTTACCAAGTGGTTGTGCTCATTTTCCTCACATGTGATGTGAGGCCCTGTGCTGTTCTCCTTTCTATCCTAGTCAGTGGAAATAGGGTTTGAGCGAGGATCATGTGCACTGACCTGCTGCTACCAGGGCCTCCTTCCTGAGGAGCACTGAGGGTAGTCTTTGGTTCTCAGCCCTTCTTTTGTTGGTCTGGCTGTGTCATACCATTTCCTCTAGTTAGCAAAGAGTTGATCAGTTCCCTAGTCTCTTCCCACTCCCATTCTATTCTTTCTACTGCCCACTGGGTAGCCTAAGCTCTGCTTGCCCTTTCTGGACTCTCCTGCCCCAGAGTATGCCAGCCAACACTCTGAGTTCTTCACACACTAACTTCAGTTCTAGGCACATTACCAGGCTACAGAGAACAAAAGGTGTAATTAATTGCAGGTTCTATGTACCCCATGGCCAGATTGATCCTAATAGTCCCAGGACAGAGCGCAGAGGCTATGTCGGGATATCAGTTCACCCACGGCCCTCAGCTCATCACGACCAGCAGCTTCCTAGTTCTTCCCTGCACTGGAATTTCAACAGGCCTACTTTATATTAANCTAATATACCTTAAAACCTTCATTTACTTATCAACCTCATTTTTTCCAACTTCATAGATCTATAGACACCTGTGTAGCAATGAATTTAACCAATGTCAACTGATGCCAAACCAGGAAGCAAACTAAATCAGCTATTACTCAGCACGATGGCATGATGCGGATGTCTGGGCTGGCTCTTTTCTAACTCCTTGCAGAAGGAGCTCTTTTCAGACACCAGAATTGCTAATCAGATCCCATTACCCATGGTTGTGAGCCACCATGTGGTTGGTGGGAATTGAACTTGGAACCTCTGGGAGAATAGTCCGTGTTCTTAACTTCTGAGCTATCTCTCCAACCCCGATTAGTGTGAGTGTTTTTCGAGACAGGGTTTCTTTTTGTAGCCCTGGGTATCTTGTATCTTGTTCTGAAGACAAGACCGGTCTCAGACTCACTGAGATCCTCTTGCTTCTGCCTCACAAATACTGGGATTAAAGGTGTGTGTCTCACTACCACAATCGTGTGTGTGTGTGTGTGTGTGTGTGTGTGTGTGTGTGTGTGTGTGTATATATGTATGTGTGTGTGTGTCTGTATATATATATATGTGTATACACACACACACACACACACACACACACACATATATATATATATATATTTGGAAAAAATTCTAGAAACCACGAAGCCTAGAAAGATGAAAAACAATAAGGAAAAGGTGTGCCACAAATGCATAAGCATGTAGACAAGAAATCACACGTGTAAAAGCAAACCAGAAGTGCTGTCCTTTGTAGTCTTGTTTACATTGTAAACAAACAAAGGTTCAGTGTTATGGCTGGAGTCAAAGACTGGAGGATTACTATATGTGGTCAGTGTCTCAAAACACAAAAATGCCAGCTTGAATCATAGCTGCACAAATTGCTTCTGTAATTCCATAGCTGTCTCCTGCAGCTCAGCCGTGCTTGCCAGCCCCAGGGACTTGCACGTGCCAGGAAAAAGTACCCTCTTGGGGTTGTTGTGTGGCTTCCAGTGTACCATACCTGTATATCTCTCAGTGTGTCAGTTGACTGTTAACTGGTGAGTTTCAGTTCACAGCAGGTTACTGGTGGTTGAGTTTTTAAGAGAATCAAAAGGTCCCATAGATATTGTTGTCACTTTAACTCCCATGTTGTTGAAGAGTCAACTGTAGAGCTGGACATGATAGTGCAGATATGTAATGCCAGTATTTGGGAGGCAGAGGTAGAAGGTATGGGGGGGGGGACAATGTGTATAAATTGTTGGCTGTCCGCTTCAACCTCCCCAGGAGCTTGGCCTCCAGTGCAAGCCGCTGTACCCTACCTTTTCTTTCTCCTTTTCCCTTCTTACTGGTTTTTCAAGGCAGGATTTCTCTGGGTAGACCAGACTGGTCTAGAACTCATGGAAATCCACCTTCCCATGCCTCCCTGGTGCTGGGTTTAAAGGTATGCACCACTACTACCCAGCTCCCTGCTTTTTCTTAATCAGTCTTTGGTGGCTGCTGCAGACAAAAAAAAAAAAAAGACAAAAAAAAAGAAAAGAAAAAGAAAGAAAGAAAAGAAGAAGAGAAAAAGACAATGTATGCCTTATTACATATTGGATTCATCTTTCTGCTGTGCACATGTGTCCACACTTCTGCAAGCCCTGTTTCTATATTCTAAGTCTTTAAAAGTAATCTTGATTGCATTTGTTTATTTCATATGTGGGTCCATGCACATGTCACTGTACACATGTGGAGGGTCCAGCTTACATGGCAAGTGCCTTTGTGTGCTGAGCTGTCTCTCCAGCCCCAGCAGTTACTTTAGACCAAATTATCCCTCAGGATTACGCTTGCCAGCACGTATGTAGCCTTTGCCCTTTTTTTTTTTGGAAAATGTTTTTGTGTTAGTCCAATTTGATTAACAAATTAAGTAATTTGGAGCTAGCCCACTATTGAAACAAACAAACAAACAAATGAACAAAATAGGCATTTCCCTTCAGTCTGCCATTTCCCTGTGGCTTTTCAGAGAGAGAGGTGCGTTTTTTATCATACATTTTTATGTAGTCATGTACATTTGTCTGTCTGTGCCTTTGTGGCTTCTGGAACTGATGTCATGCCTGGGAGAGCCACTAAGCCAATGCTTATGACTATACCCAGATCTTTTAGTTATTTTTTTTGTGATACAGAAGTGTTTTCTTTTTTTTTTTTTTCGAGACAGGGTTTCTCTGTATAGCTCTGGCTGTCCTGGAACTCACGTTGTAGACCAGGCTGGTCTCAAACTCAGAAATCGGACTGCCTCTGCCTCCCGAGTGCTGGGATTAAAGGCATGCGCTACCACGCCCGGCTCAGAAGTTGTTTTCAAAATACTATTATAAGAATATTGATGATGCCGGGCGTGGTGGCACACGCCTTTAATTCCAGCGCTTGGGAGGCAGAGGCAGGCAGATTTCTGAGTTCTAGGCCAACCTGGTCTACAGAGTGAGTTCCAGGACAGCCAGGGCTACACAGAGAAACCCTGTCTGGACACCCCCTTCTCCCCCCCCCCCCCCCCCCAAAAAAAAAAGAATATGGATGATATTCAGGAGAAAGCCAAAGGCAGCTGAACATTGCTTACTGGTTTTTAGGACACTAGCAAGCAGGCAACTGCTTTGAAGGCTTCAGGAGCTGTGTTGTGATTGGCCAGGCTTTCATGTCACCCTGCAAGTGACCTACAGGGACACTGGCTGTAAGAGTGCTCTTGCTTCTCTGCCTCCTTTGTTCACACCCATGTGAAGGATCAAGGCCAGTCACTGGTATCTCTTTTTAGCTCAGCATATCTGTTTCTGCTTGACTCTGTTTCCGTCTCCCCATTTCTGTACAGTACCCTTTTCTTCCAGAGCTCCCTCAGGTAAAAACCATGACCGTGCAGGGAGGCCTCGGAGCTGAGCTTAGCATCAGTCATCGTGCATTTTAGAGCACTGCACCATGTAGCATCCACAATGCAGTGGTACATCTGAGCTTTTCCTGGGGAGAACACACAGAACTTTCAGGTAGTTTTACTTACTAACTTCATTGCCATCTGGTCTTCTGTAAGGCCTTTTGTTCCCTTCTCCTTTGGTCTGTGAGAGGAATGGTACTGGACGGACTAGCCCCTTTCCCTGTGGCCATACCACAGTGCTAGGATCTTGTGAGTGGCTTCCCTCCTTGGTGTGCCCAAACTTCTCCCACCTCAAGCTGTTACTCTGAACTTACCTTGTCATTTAGACTTCCCTGCTGCTTGGAGGCCACCCCCTACCCCACGTAGCATCCACATGGCTCTCTCAGTTAACTCTTGCTCTCTGACCTGTAGTCTCAGTGCTGCCTTGTGTTCTGTTGAACTTGGGCTGAACCTGTGTTGTCTTGGTGGTGTCTTGTCTCTCAGATGTCCACTTTGAATCACTGAAGGGCTGTCACTTGAGCCCTAGCTTTGTGCTTCCTAACTAATTAAGGCTTTTGTATGGAAAGAGGGCTTTTTGCCTAATGCAGGTATAATGAGCCAGAGAAAAAGGTATCTGAAGAATATAAGGGCATTAAAACTGATCTTGGAAAAGGTCATGCACTTTATTAGGAGCATCCCCCTCCCCCCAAATGTTTTCTTGATCATAGCTCTTACCTGCACAAGTCTGTTTTTGTTACTTTCAGAAATGATCTACTGTTAGCATAGACTGGCCTCCTGTCTTCCTGCTGCTATGCTAGGAGAACAGGCATGAAAGGGGATTTTGATTAGAAAGAGGATGCTTTGAGCATTTGTACTTTTGAGGTCTGTTACTAAAATGCCTTCACTATCTTAGTCATGGCTAGGAAGGTGCCTGCCACTTGTCCCGCACCTTCTTCCTCTTCTGCCACTGCTGCTTCACTTCTGCTCCTGGGCTCAGTGGCTATAGGAGGGCCAGACAGCAAACATGGAAGCATGCTGAGAACACCTGCCTCACTGGGGAGGACACGGGCTCATGAAGGGAGGCATGCACTGCCTCCTTCCTAGCAAGAACCCAGCATTGGACCTCCATAGGATAGATAGCCCGGGAAGGCTAAGGACTGTGACTGCAGATGACTTTGAAAGAACAGGAAGATTATCCTCCCACTGGCTGAATAAGCAGAAGAGACCCATGAAGATAGCGAGCAGTAGCCAGTTTCAGCTAAATCCTTGTGTGAAGGGAGCAGAGTTCCATGTTTTTCTGGGGGTTTTTTTTGGGTTTTTTTTTTTGTTTTTTTGCTTTTTCAAGACAGAGAAGTTCCATGTTCTTATCCACAGCATAGCTTTCACAAACAAAAACAAAATAGCTATTAATGACACCATGGCGGTTGGATCCAGTTTATATGTGCTCGTTTGTAGAGTTAAAATATGACTAGTTTTTTTTTCCTATTATAATGTGCTAGGAAGACATGATTAATCTGCTAAATTAAAGAACACTGATCCTAATGTTTTTAGTGAGTAGAATAATCAAATTCATTATTGTTTTCTGAAGCAGCTGCAAACTTAATCTAAATGAAAAACGAATATAAATCACATCTCTGCATTATCAAAAATGAGTTTGATTCCCATGTCTCCCTGGGCTGGGAGAAAGCTGCATTAAGCCCATGTCAGACTGCAAGCCAGAGACTTTTGAGTCCTGCGTTCCCTGTGGTTTGCTGTGCGTGGGAGTTGATGTCGAGTGGGTATTTCCTGTCAGTGTAGAGAAATCATTTAAGTCCCCAGTTAGGATGCCGTTTACTGATTGCAATTAAATCTTAGTGCAGCACAAATGACAGCCTAATTTCCTTAATTTACAAAGAGTTCTGACAATCCAGTAAAAGGCAACTGCAGGCAGAGAATGAGAAGAGGCAGTTCAGTGGTGCGTTCAGCCGGACATTGGCAGACGCCTTTACATGTGAGAAACATGGCGGCCTCCTTGGTAGAAAAGCAAATGCCTGTCAGAGGAAGGAGGTACTGTTTCCCCACTCCAGTTCAGCAGAGGTGAAATAGTTTTTGGGGTTTTGTTTGTTTGTTTGTTTTGGTTTTGGTTTTTTGAGACAGGGTTTCTCTGTATAGCCCTGACTGTCCTGGAGCTCACTCTGTAGACCAGGCTGGCCTCGAACTCAGAAATCCGCCTGCCCCTGCCTCCCAAGTGCTGGGATTAAAGGCGTGCGCCACCACGCCTTTATGGGTGAAATAGTTGAATGCTTACCAGTGAGGTGAAATAGTTGAATGCTTGCTGGTGGTAGTTGTGGGGAACAGCTCTTCCCTATAGTCTGGGCAAACCAATGGGCCCCTGGTACCTCTTAGACGATGCTTCGGCATTGCAGGCTAAATGCAAAGCCTTTTAGTCCTTCTGCAAGGAGTTAGAAAAGAGCCAGCCCAGACATCCGCATCATGCCATCGTGCTGAGTAATAGCTGATTTAGTTTGCTTCCTGGTTTGGCATCAGTTGACATTGGTTAAATTCATTGCTACACAGGTGTCTATAGATCTATGAAGTTGGAAAAAATGAGGTTGATAAGTAAATGAAGGTTTTAAGGTATATTAGNCTCCGGACAGCCTGGCTTGCTCCGGTTGGTCTCTCTGGTCCAAGGATTCATTTCTTATTATTCTTCATAAGTACGCTGTAGCTGACTTCAGACGCACCAGAGGAGGGCGTCAGATCTTGTTACGGGTGGTTGTAAGCCACCATGTGGTTGCTGGGATTTGAACTCATCACCTTCGGAAGAGCAGTCGGGTGCTCTAACCTGCTGAGCCATCTCACCAGCCCCTTAAGATTTATTTTTATGTATATGAGTACACTGTAGCTGTACAGATGATTGTGAGCCACCATGTGGTTGCTAGGAATTGAATTTAGGACCTCTGCTCGCTCCAGTCGGCCCCACTCACTCTGTCCCAAAGATTTATTTGTTTATTATTATTATTTTTATTTTTTATCTTTTTGGTTTTTTGAGACAGGGTTTCTCTGTATAGCCCTGGCTATCCTAGAACTCACTTCATAGACTAGGCTGGCCTCGAACTTAGAAGTCCACCTGCCTCTGCCTCCCGAGTGCTGGGATTAAAGGCGTGCACCACCACACCCGGCTATTTATTTATTATTATAAATAAGTGCACTGTAGCTGTCTTCAGACACACTAGAAGAGGGCATCAGATCTCATTATGGATGTTTTTGAGCCACCATGTGGTTGCTGGTATTTGAAGTCAGGACCTTCAGAAGAGCAGTCAGTGCTCTTAACCACTGAGCCATCTCTCCAGCTTCCGTGGCTTGTATTCTTACAGGAGATCGACGTTCTGGAATAGATATATTTTTTAATTGTTTTTTAAAAAAATTTAACAATGGAACAAAGGGTTCCCAAGGAAGGAGCTAGAGAAAGTACCCAAGGAGCTGAAGGGGTCTTCAAACCTATAGGTGGAAGAATAACATGAACTAACTAGTACCCCCTGAGCTCATGTCTCTAGCTGCAAATATAGAAGAGGATGGCCTAGTTGGCCATCATTGGGAAGAGAGGCCCCTTGGTCATGTAGACTCTATATGCCCCAGTACAGGGGAACGCCAGGGCCAAGATGTGGGAGTGGGTGGGTAGGGGAGCAGGGCCGGGAGGGGGCAGGGTATAGGGAACTTTCTGGATAACACTTGAAATGTAAATGAAGAAAATATCTAATAAAAGTTGGAAAAAAATTTAACAAAATATCCCATTGGCCTGTATTTATGAATTCATTTTAGAGACAACATTCATCTCTATAGCATTAAGTCTCATAGTTGAGATATGTTTCTTCACTTACCCATATAAAAACTCCTTATTAAGATAGTGGGTCAGAGCCGGGCGTGGTGGCGCACGCCTTTAATCCCAGCACTCGGGAGGCAGAGGCAGGCGGATTTCTGAGTTTGAGGACAGCCTGGTCTACAAAGTGAGTTCCAGGACAGCCAGGGCTATAAAGAGAAACCCTGTCTCGAAAAAAAAAAAAAAAAAAAAAAAAGATAGTGGGTCAGGGCTAGAGAGATGGCTCAGCGGTTAAGAGCACTGACTGCTCTTCTAGAGGCCCTGAGTTCAATTCCCAGCAACTGTATGGTGGCTTACAACTATCTCTAATAGGATCCAATGCCCTCTTCTGGTGTGTCTGAAGACAGTTACAGTGTACTCACATACATAAAATAAACCTTTTTTTTTTTTTAAGATTTATTTTATTTATTATATGTAAGTACACTGTAGCTGTCTTCAGACACTCCAGAAGAGGGAGCCAGAGCTCGTTAAGGATGGTTGTGAGCCACCATGTGGATGCTGGGATTTGAACTTATCACCTTCGGAAGAGCAGTCGGGTGCTCTTACCCGCTGAGCCATCTTACCAGCCCCATAAATAAACCTTTAAAAAAAAAAAAAGATAGTGGGTCAGTGAGATGGCTCAGTGGGTAGGGTACTCACCACCAAGCCTGATGACCTGAGTTCAATCCCTGGGATCCACATAGTGAAAGGAAAGAAAAGGCTGTGGCAATGCTAACAGGAGCTAAGGATGATGGGCCAGCACCTGTTTTGTTGAATACATTTAATATATTTTTGGAACAGACAATGACTGTCTAAGGATGATGTTTTTGTTTTGCAGTAGTTACTACTTTATTATATTTTTACAGGTAGTGCTTTGTCTCTTGCTTATCGAGTTGTTTTCTTACTCTCAAAGAGTATTTATTTCTAAGGTGAGATTTTGTCGGGGTGTCAATGTGGCATGTGAGATTCTCCCTTGCCTTTCTGGTGTGCCCTAACCTTAGCTGCTCAGTCCCAATCCCTGGCATTTGCCTGTAAGGGCCTTACAATCCTTAGTTGAAGATGACTTTTTTCTGCTGTCTGCC
The DNA here is from genome assembly GCA_902729485.2 of Mus minutoides. Taxonomy (NCBI): domain Eukaryota; kingdom Metazoa; phylum Chordata; class Mammalia; order Rodentia; family Muridae; genus Mus; species Mus minutoides. Next base: position 758,752 of record LR753382.1, on the reverse strand, counting down.
GTCCTCTGGTGTCAGGTTTGCACCAGATGCACAGAGTGGCCTTCCTTCCGTGTGTCTCTCTCTCTCTGTATGCGGCTAGAACAGTGTGAACGGCCTGGAGATCGTTTGCTTCTTGGCACTTCTGTGTCTTTTCATTTAGTTCTGCCAATTTATGTTATCCTAAAAATATGTCCATTTCATGCAGATTTCAAAATGATTTCAATCATAAGTCTAGGATAAATAGAAGCACAGCATTTTTCTTTGACTAAAATGTTTTAACTCAAATTCTGACAAGACTGAAAATGCTGGTGTGACCCAGTCAGTGACTGAGCTGGTCCTGCAAGAGTCTTCCGTAGACTGGCCCTACTCTTACTCTCCTTGGTGGCTCTGTGCTAGTGAGTGACTTGTTTCCTTCTGTCCGTGCTTGTCTAGCCTCTGAGTTGAATCTGTTTCTTTCACTATTTATTGCTTACAATTGTTAAGGCCCTGCCTTCCCTTGTACTTTTTGTTGTAGATGATGCTGTCTAATTCTCTAGTGTAAAAAACTTCAAAGCTGCAGAAAATTTTGGCTCTTTAGTTTTTTGGAGATAGGGTTTCTCTGTGTAGCCCTGGCTGTTCTGGAACTCGATGGTCGACCAGGCTGGCCTTGAACTCAGAGATCTGGCCACCTCTGCGTCCCAAGTGCTGCCATTAAAGGCGTGCACCACCACTACCTGGTTCAGCAGGTTTCACAGCAGCCACTGACAGCTGTGTGCCACAGTGACATTTTACTGTGTTTGCTTTGCCTCTTGTGTGTCCGTCTGGTTTGGGAGTTAGTGCTCAAGTAAGTTAAGACACACGGGCAGACTGTCTCACATGCCTTTCTTACTCTTGATACAGTTCTTAGTCAGGGGGCCAAGTGTGATGGTACACACTCCTAAGAGCCAGCCGAGCTGAGTGCTCAGGGAGAGCCCGCGTGTGAGGCCAGACTGAGGCCCTGTCTCAAACCAAAATCATGTGTGTGTGTGTGTGTGTGTGTGTGTACAACAGTGAACTTGAGGTTAGAGAACAGACAGCTTTGGGGAATTTATTCTTTCCTTCCATTGTATGGAAGAAAGTGAACTCAGCTTGTCTTGCTTGGGCAAGTGCCTTTACCCACTGAGCCATTTCACTGGCCTCTTCAGTGTCAGGGGTTTTAAGTGGTCCAGAGCTGCAGATTCCAGGTCAGGAGTGGTGGGAGCAGTTATCCCAAGTATGCTAGTTCTGTGAGCAGCACTGGAGGGCCCCTACACTAGCAGTGTGTCCATCACTCTTCCTGCTTTTGCCTGGAATAATTCTCTCCTGTAAGGGACTGAGTATTGCTTGTCCTGCAAATCAAGATTGCACTGGAAAGAAGTTTGTTCCATTCCTTGTGACAAAACACTTGAAAAATACTAATTGGAAATATGCAAATAGAAGTCAGGGAGATGGCTCATTCAGCAGAGTGTTTGCACACAAGCATGAGGACCTGAGTTCTAATCCCTGGTACCCATGTGAAAAGACCAAGGGAGGGCAGAGACATAGCTCAGCATCCACTTGAAGCCTGACAAGCTGAGTTTAATCTCCCAGAACTTTGGAGGGAAGGAATCAACTCCAAGAAGTTGTTTTCTGGCCTCTACATGTGCCCTGTGGCGCCCAGACATAAATAAAATCTAATAACAAATGTGGGGACAAGAGTAGTGGTTCTGTGGCTAAGAGCCTATGGGACATAGGCATGCAGGCAGGCAAAACACCTATATACATAATAGTAATTTAAAAACTGGGTCTGGGGACATGTGCTTGTTGGTTTTCCTAGTGCTTGCTGTAGGCAGGAGACAGACGGGTGTTTTGGTCTTGCTGACCAGCAGGACTTGCCAGTTGGTGAGCTCTCAGCTCAGTTTGAGACGACTCTCAAAAAGTAAGATAGAGACCAAGATAACAAATGGGATTGACTTTTGGCTCCTGTGATCATGCTCACACATGTTCCCACACACAATGCACAATGCAGATGTTGTGCACTTGAATTAGAGCATTTTTGTAGGGTCCTCCAGAGACCATCAGCAGCAGGTGGATGGGAGTGTCCCTTGAAGGACACCACCTTGTCTCAGCTGAGGCAGCCTCCCATGGGTGCAGGGGTTTACTTTTGATCAAGTTGAGTGTTGAGAAAGAGTGATGCTGGGCCAATGGTTTACTTACTTGGCTGTAGGAGAATTAATGGAGAGATGGAAGAAAAAAACTGAACAAGAAGAGTGTCCAGGCAGACCGTAGTGCTAGCTGCAGAGTTGCAGTGCGCTATTTATGCTGCCTGCTCTCGCTAAGGAGCCCTGGCGAATTACGGGTGCTCTTTGTCTCTGCAGATTTCGTCTCGTGTCGGGAGAAATGGACAACAGCAGTTTCATTCAGTTTGATGTGCCTGAGCACAGCAGCACGGTTCTGAGCCAACTAAACGAGCTCCGCCTGCAAGGGAAGCTATGCGACATCATCGTCCACATTCAGGGTCAGCCCTTCCGAGCCCACAAAGCTGTCCTCGCAGCCAGCTCCCCCTATTTCCGGGACCATTCAGCACTGAGCACTATGAGTGGCTTGTCGATCTCTGTGATTAAGAACCCCAGCGTGTTTGAGCAGTTGCTCTCCTTTTGTTACACTGGAAGGATGTCCTTGCAGCTGAAGGACGTTGTCAGTTTTCTGACTGCAGCCAGCTTTCTTCAGATGCAGTGTGTTATTGACAAGTGCACACAGATCCTAGAGAGCATCCACTCAAAGATCAGCGTGGGAGACGTTGACTCTGTCACCATTGGTGCTGAAGAGAATCCCGAGAGCCAAAATGGGGTGAAAGATGGCAGCTTCTTCACCAATCCTGTTGAGATTTCCCCTCCGTACTGCCCTCAGGGGCGGCAGCCTCCAGTCAGCAGTGATCTCCGCATGGAGACAACCCCCAACAAAGCCCTTCGGAGCCGCTTGCAAGAAGAGGGGCACTCAGATCGAGGGAGCAGTGGGAGTGTGTCTGAGTATGAGATTCAGATAGAAGGGGAGCACGAGCAAGGGGACTTGTTGGTGAGAGAGAACCAGATCACTGAGGTGAAAGTGAAGATGGAGAAGTCTTACCGGCCCAGCTGCTCCGACAGCTCTTCCCTGGGTGATGACGGCTACCACACGGAGATGGTTGATGGGGAACAAGTTGTGGCTGTGAATGTGGGTGCCTATGGCTCTGTGCTCCAGCATGCGTACCCATACCCTTACTCCCAGACAGCTTCACAGCCTTCCAATGCACCAGAAGCTTTTGGAGGTCAGACCAATTCCAGTCCATCCAGGTCCATGCTGAGCTGCTTCCGAGGCCGCGGGGCCCGCCAGAAGCGGGCTCTGTCTGTTCACGTGCACAGTGACCTGCAGGGTGTGGTGCAGGGGTCTGACAGTGAAGCCATAGTGAACAATCCCGGTTATGAGAGCAGTCCCCGGGAGAGGAGTGCCAGAGGTTACTGGTACCCATACAATGAGAGGTTGATCTGTATTTACTGTGGGAAGTCCTTTAACCAGAAGGGAAGCCTCGACAGGCACATGCGGCTGCATATGGGGATCACCCCCTTTGTGTGCAAGTTCTGTGGGAAGAAGTACACGCGAAAGGACCAGCTGGAGTATCACATCCGGGGCCACACTGATGACAAACCGTTCCGATGCGAGGTCTGTGGGAAATGCTTTCCATTCCAGGGTACCCTCAACCAGCACCTGCGGAAAAACCACCCGGGGCTCACCGAAGGCAGGGGTCGCATGGAGTCCCCCGAAAGAACAGACATGTACGTGGAACAGAAACTCGAAAGTGATGCGTCAGCCTCAGAGATGGCGCTAGATTCCCGCCTGGAAGTGCACACAGTGTCCGATGCGCCTGACTAAGGAGCGCTGCACAGAGCACATCAGTCAGTGCGTCCTTGTGATCTGCTTGGTTGTAATCTTTGCTTTTCCCCACCACCTGGACATCTCTCGGTTTTTTTGCTAGTTTCTCTGAAGGTTCTGGGTGGGGGACTTCTTGTGTTTACCCGCCCCTCTACTCCCCTCCCCCCAAGGAGCTCAAAGCATGAAGGGCAGCATATCCAGGGAAAACACAGGCTGACAGTATTCCATTTTGGTTAAAAGCTTCTCCCAGCTCTGCCAGTGATTCAGCTATGCCAACTAGTTGACCTCACATTCTCTGCCAAGAGGCAGCTCTCATGTGGGTGCTAGCCCCAGTGCATTTTCATGGTGAGAGGCTAGGATGCTGTCAGTTGGTACAAATGGGTAATCTTTTCTAATTTAAAATTACTTTTAGGGGGTAGTTAGACAATTTATATATATATATAATAAAGTGATTATTATATATATAGTATATATACATTCTCAAATTTGAGTTTATTCTGGTTGAGGCGAATGTAAGAGGAATATATAATTTAATACAATGTGAACAGAGCTCTGGCTTTGTTTCAGCCCCGCCTACTATGTTAGTTTTAACCCTTCGTTTCCCTTATAGAAGAATGTCAGTAGACTTTCATATATAGTAATCATTGTGTCCAAATGCAAGCAAAGCAAATCACAGTGTTCATAGCTCTGCTTCATAACAAACACATAAACCAAATGCCATAAGGTTCCTTCAACTGTAGTGGGAAACCATTTTGGAGTTTTTGTTTGTTGTCCAGGTATACTGGACAGCCTGCGGTGCTGACCTTTCTACACAGTGTAGTGTTATACTAGCCAACCTCAAAGGAGCAGTGGTTTTCAAGGTTTTTACTGGCTTACAACTCTACCTTCATTCTGTACTGTAGACTCATACATACCAGGTAACTAAATCGTTCCACCTTGAGTTAGTACTCCAACTAAAGGACAGGAATTTGTAGAGCTGTCTACAAAATTCTCCAAGCAGTGTTGTGGTTTTGTTATTTTTTTCTCTCTCTCTCTCAAACAGCCAGTTCAGGTGCACAGCAACTTTTTTCAATGCAGTTCCCAGGGAAACTGCAAAACTTGGAATTTGTACTTTTTGTAAAGCTATATACTCTACGGGAATTGCAAGCAATATATCTCTCTTGGTATTGTGTGTGCTAATGAGAGCCCCAGAGGCTCCCTACTCTCAGTGTTTCCTGCTAAAGAAAAAAGTCAGAACTCTCTCTGAGATTCTCTGTGTGTCACCAGATTTGTGTGTGTCTCACCATTTTTGGTCATGTGGTGCTATTTTTATGTTAACTATCTTTTAGGTCAGTATCAGTCTAGAAAATGTGAAACCTACCAGTAGTAATGATTTAGTAACTTTCCTCTCAAGTTCACGGCTTGATAAGAAACCTCAAAAGCATGTGCTGGCAAACTGATTACTGTCTGAGTTGTGTCTGGTCAGTGCTTTGGAGAATGTCTCTGTTTGCTGTTAGATTCATATACACCAACAGGCTTCACAAATGGCTCTGGTGCTGTGGACTCAGGCAGAGAGGGCAGTTTAGTCATGCAGCTGGCTGCCAGGGACAGCAGCGTTCTAGTCTCTGCCTGAGAACCTGAGCCTGAGACATGGACTCAAACCAACAGACCCAGAATCTGAGGACCAACCTCAAAGGCTAGGGGCTAAGGAATACAGAAATAGATGTTTGCTGGTCTGTCATGCTTTTGTGGCTCTTAAGATACCAAGAACAATGGGTTTGGGGGAAAACTGTTTGTTTGTTTGTTTGTTTGTTTGTTTGTTTTTGAGAAAAAGTTTGATCCCAGCCCTTGTGTGTAGCAGCACCAGTGTCGGCTCAGTAGCACCTCCTTAGCACACAGGATCTGCTCACATGTGAACTCGCCTCACCTCAGTGTTAACTCCTGTAGATGACTAATCCCGCTGCTCCTGGAGCAGCTCTTGCTAATCGGGTATACGGTATGCCTTTTCCTCGTCAAACTGCCTAAGTCGGGATCTCTTCTTTCCCTGGAGCGTTTGATCAGCTGAGAAAGCTGAGCGCCTCAAGGGGAGGGAGGCTGAGCCCCAAGTGTTTACCTACTTAAATGTGTTCTGAGGCTTCAGGTAAATGTCTGTGATTTTCATTTTCCTTACATGATTGCGTTTGCGCTTTTGCTGTTTTTTTTTTTTGAAAATTAAATGCAGAAACTTTTTTTTTTTCATGTTGTGATATCAATTAAATAAATTTGTGACAAGAAAGGCCCTAAATCTAAGGACGTGAGACGTCGAGCTCAGGGAAGAAGCCTCCTTTTCACTGAGGCCTGGGGCCTTCTGAGATGCTTCCAGAGCTTTCTGTGGTGAGGCTAGTACACTCGGGCAGCACGTCCATGTCCTGACTCTTGTCACTGTCTGTTGGAACTCACAGACATGGAGTTCTTGTGTTTGTCAACTTGTTTAGCTGGTTTGAGTTTACCAAAGAGTGACTTATCCAAAATTGTCTTTGACAAAAATATACATTGCTTTGATTGTACAGTTCAGGTTCAAACATTGTAATGGGACTGTTAAAGGGCAGAAAACCGATTTGAGTTTTAAATGATCATGATTCCGTGTTTTACAAATTGCGCTTGCTCCCATTCGTGTTGCTAACACTTTACCCTCTCCACTGCTAGCAGTGTTAAGAATGAATTCTCAAGCCATAACACAGTACTGTAAAGTTCACAGGGCTTTGAGGGGGGCAGCGCCCAGGCCAGCACAGCGCTGCATAGCCTATCTGCACAGTCACCCTAGGTGCCTACCGGTGGGCACGGCTACCAAGGGCCCAGTGTGCAGACAGCGTAGCAGTGGTTAATTGTGCCTAGCCACATGAGGATGTGCCAGGAGAGACAGCATGGCCACCTAGCAGGCCTCTCTCCCCAAAGCTCACTGTGCAACTCCTTGTGGACAGCAAACCTGTCCCTGTACAGTTGTAGGTTAGGTCTCTCACTATAGCCGATGCACAAATCCACTAAGACAAACAATATGTGAACACATCTTTTGCAGTGAAGTATGTCCTGCTTTCATACAGGCCTGTGCGTGATTGAGTCTCTTCTCAGCTACCTTTCCATGTTAGACAATGTGAAGACAGCCCCAGCGCCCTTCCCTCCCTGCGACATTACCCCACGGCACAGACTGTGAAGATGTTTTATACTTTTGCTACCACTTGTGGTTTTCAGTCTTTGTTTGTCTTCATCAGTACTCTGCCCTCTTGTTTCTACTAAAGCTGTAAATACATTTAGAAACCATTTGTAAATACAGTTACAAAGATGAGTTCATCTTCCTGGTCAGTGGAAAAGCCTCCCAGTCAATTGGCTCTGCCTTGGCAGCTTTTTGTTGTTGGTGGGTCGGTCTCTCTCTCTCTCTCTCTCTCTCCCCCTCTCCCCTCTCCCCCCTCTCTCCCTCTCCTCTCTCTCCCTCTCTTCTCTCTTTTTTCTCCCTCCCTCTGTCTCCCTCTCTTCGTGTGTGTGTGTGTGTTTAAACAGCAGAAAGGATACTGTTGGTTCACTGTTAAACAGAATATACTGTAGAACTAAATTGGTAATTTTTAAATTTCCCAGAGATCTATAAATGTATGCCTCTCCTAATGATGGCAAGTATAACCCACCTCTTTATTCTACAGGCATGCATTTGTGTGTGTGTGTGTGTGTGTGTGTGTGTGTGTGTGTCTGTGTCTGTGTGTGTGTGTGTGTGTGTGTGTGTGTGTGTGTTTAATTTTTAACAACCTAGATTCTGGGGAGAATCGGCAAGAACATGAAGCAAGGGCGGGTGGGGGGAAGTCTGTGTGAGTGAGCTCTGCCTTGGGTTGCTGTGTTTTATTCTGAGCTTTCCACTTGTTACTGCTATGTGTTTGTAGTTCTGTTGTTGTTAGATTCTATAATGGTTTCCTTTGAAGCCGCCACTGAAAGGGACTCAAATATGCAACATCTAAACTATTTTCCAAGGGCTCATGCCCCTTGAATGGTGCTTTTAGCCTGGTCAGGGTTATTTATTAAATTTTATATATGAAAGTACTGGGGAATTATGTAAACTCTTTATATGAGACTATCTAGTTCTTACATCATAGATTTCATTACTCAGTGCAGCTGAACTGAAAGTTCAGGGAAGTCATTCACTTTGTTCCAGATTTGTAATGGTCGTCACACATGTCGTCTTCAGTAAGTGCCAGAGTTCCCACTGTTCCTGCCAGGGCTTGCCAACTCCAGGTGCTCCCCTGGGTCTGGTACAGACAGGGCTATTGCTACTCCTGGAGCAAGCTCTGCTCACTGCCCTGAGTGGCAGCCTGAGCATACAGACCTCTCACCGCCCTGCCCTTCAGTGACAAGCATGCTGTGAATGTGGCCTCAGGACTTGGAGACCAAGCTCCAGGCTGCTGCCCTGACTAGAGCAAGAGGTAAACTCACCTGCCTCCCCTGAGAACGACCATTTTCCTAATGTGAAACCACCTCTTACCACTTTAACAGTAGGGCTAACTAGTCTTCTGTTACAAATGGCTGAGCAATTTGAATGACTTCACATGGTGTCATTATCTTGCAATATAAACTGGTAACCTCAACGCCACACTTCATCACCACGTGAAGTAAATGAAGCTAGCTAAGCGGATGCTGTGTCACTAGTAACTTGCCATTAAGGGTTATTTTATAGCATGAATTGAAGACTTTATTCAAATGATATTTTACTTGTATTCATTTTGCTTTAGGTTTGTGACATGAATATCTCAGTGCTGCTTCATTTCGTTCTGAATTCTTGTTTCTTGCTTGTAAATGGCTTTTTTATGGTAATAAATTCAATGGAAATTGCTGTTTGTAAATAAAAATGCTGCTAGAGCAACCTTGCTGTGGTCTCTATGTTCCCACCCCCACCCATGTCCTCCAGGAGCGCTCCTGCCTCTGACAAGCATCTCTATTTCTCAAGCAACTGGCTCTGAAAGGCTAGATGTAGCCTAGGAAGACTGAAGCACTGTGGTGCTCTGATCCTTGTGTGGCCAAGAGGGCTATCCTCAACATGCTCCATGCTTTCCCCATCCAGCTGTGGAACCTTGGGGTGACCTTGTCAGTGCAGCTTACAGTGGGATAGGCTATCTATCTCTGCTTAACCAGTTGACAATGACCAGAACTACTTTTTTTCCTGCTTCCTACACTTCTTCCTCCTGCTCTTTTCCTTCTCTTCCTCTGTGCTCCCACTCTTCCCCTTCTTTCATTTCCATACTCATCCTCCATCTCCGAAGCCGTTCTTCCTTGCAGCAGCCCTGCAAGGTTAGACCCTTCACAATAGCCCTACTGGCTGCTTCTGCTTTCTGTCTGTACTGCACAGACACGAGTGGGACAGTTTTGTCGCTATGTCTTCACCCCCTCAGCCTCTGCTCCTTACTGCACAAATCCTGAACTCTCAGCCTTGTGTTCTTAGCACAGACCCTGTACCACAGTGAGGAGGCTGAGCAGGGTGGTGGGGCTGCCACGATTCTACAAGTCGGTGGTCTCTTGCTTGTGTGTTCAGGCTGCTGGAAAGTTCTCTCCCATTTGAGCAGGGCTCCTTCACAGACAGGTGACATTGAGTTGGCACATGCTAAGGAAAGCCTGTTTGAGGGCCAGCTTCCCTTCTAACTGGGGCGAGCCTGCTTTAGCTTCTGTGACTGGAGGCCTGCCTTTGAGGCTTGCCCTTGCCTGACCATGGCCTTGAGTCCTATAGCTTCTTTTTGCACTTCCTCTTCACTTGAGGGTTTTATTTTATGTTTTGGGACAAAGTCACACATAGTCCAGGATGGACTTAACTTGTTATGTAGCCAAGGATGCCGCTCTTGCTTCTCTACCTTTAGATTGCGTGCACCCCGTCTTCCAAATCTGTTTTCTGTGGTGTTGGAGATCCAACCTGGGGCTTTCTAGGCAAGCATTCTGCCAACTCAGCCACATCCTCAGCACCCCGCCCCCTTCAGGCTTTTAACCAGTACAACTATGGAACCCACCTTTGACAAGTCTTGGTAGAACCTGGAGGATTGCTGCCCTGGCAATCAAATTACTGTCAATGACTGTCATTTTAACGAGTCACTCTCAGATAAACCATTCATCATACAACTGGGTCCCTGCAGCTGGCTTCAGAGAATTTTCTAAATGATTTTTCTCTCTCTTCTCAAGCCCTTCACTTTCTCCCCTCAGTTTTCTAAGTATTACTGTGAGTATCAAAAGATGGCTGTTGCCTTGACATGGAGACACCTGGGAGCCGAGGCTAGATTCCATCCCAGCAGTTCCTTGAGGCCTCACCAAGTCTTTTGACGGATGATTCTTCTCCTGGGTGCGCTGGCTTCCCTTCCCCAGGAAGCCCGGCTTCTGGTGCTGTTCAGCTAGGGACAGGAACCCCTGTCTTGCCTGTGCCATCCATGCACGTGGATGAGTACAGTTACCAGTTTCAGCTTTCTTGTTCCCCTCTAATCAAGGCTCCAAACCTCTCCGCTCTGTGACTCCCTCACACATTGTATGCAAGCATCGTAGCACTAACTAAGCTAACCCACTCAGCCCTTCTTGCCTCCTCTGCTGTGGCTAGGCTGGTGGTGAAATGGGGGAATGCTACCAGGTTATGATAGCATCTCCAGTTTTCTTCTTCCCTCTTCTTCAGTCCCCTCCCTCCCTGGCCCCCTGAATAGGCCTCTTACCACCAGGCTCTGTTGAAAGGCTCCACTTCCTGTTGTGGCATTTTGCTCATAAACACACAGTTTTAGAAACTATTTAGTTAATGTATAAAAGTGGGTATGGTGTATGGGTGGGTGCGCACACACACACACACACACACACACACGTACTGCAGCACATGTTAAAGTCAGAAGACAACTTTTGGTTCACTGCTCTCTGTACTACCTTTATAGGGGTTCCAGCAATGGAACGTAGGTCATCAGGCTTGTACAGTGCTTACACTCGTAATTCATCTCAATGCCCCCCACCCATTTTTTAAAAGATTGGGGCTAGCTATAAGGACCCTTGAGAGCCTAGATTTTTGACAGAGGGAAAAAGAGCCAGATAAAAGCTAGTCTGAAAGGGGAGGCTCAGCCAGGTGACAAAGGTCAAAAAACAAAAGTCAGGTGAATTAAGAGGCTGATTATAGAGCAGGTTGGGTGGTAGCAGGGCAGTCTTTAATCCCAGCACTTGGGAGGCAGAGACAGACAGATCTCTGTGAATATCCGAGGCCACCTCAGTCTACAGAGCAAGTTCCAGGACAGCCAGGGCTACACAGTAAGACAAAACAAAGCAAAAAAGAATTAAATGTATCTGAGCCAGTGCAGTGACTTACGTCTGTAATCCTAGTACGTGGGGAGGCGGAGGCCAAAGGACCAAAGTCTTTCTCATCTACACAGCAAGAAGTCAGTCTAAGCCGGGCGTGGTGGCACACGCCTTTAATCCCAGCACTCGGGAGGCAGAGGCAGGCGGATTTCTGAGTTCGAGGCCAGCCTGGTCTACAAAGTGAGTTCCAGGACAGCCAGGGCTATACCAACCCCCCCCCCCCCAAAAAAAAGAAGAAGTTAGTCTAAGCTGCATGAAGCCTTGTAATGGCTAAAAAAAAAAAAAAAAAAAAAAAAAAAAAAAAAAAAAAAAAAAAAAAAAAAAAAAAAAAAAAACCTGGGGGCTGCATGCATGTGGCAGGCACACATACCACCACCACCACCACCAACAACAACTCACAAGTCTTTTAAAAGTCAGACCAAATCAGAATGAAGGAGGCAAATGTATGAGGTAAGGTTAAAGTACACACATATGTAATATACATATTATATATCAATACATGTGCCGATTCACCACCTATAGATATCTGAGTTTTTTTACTGACTACCTAATATTTAATGAGATAACAATAACTCTAAATTAAAGCAGTTAGGAAATAACTGTTGGGGCCATATGTTAGAATTGGTTTTTTGTTGTTGTTGTTTTTGTTTTTTGATAAAAGGTCTCTCTGTGTAGCCCTGGCTGGCCTGTAACTTACTATATAGATCAGATTGGCCTCAAACTCCCAGAGCCCAGTCTCCCTCTGCCTCCTGAGTGCTGGATTTAAAGAAGTGTGCAACCACCACCCCACTTCTCTAGTGTTTCTAACACTTGATAAAAAAATCCAAAGAGAAACAGTTAAATGAAAACATGGCTCATAATAACTGCAGCTCATGTATTAGGCTTGTTGTATTTGGTTTCAAGCTAAGAAATGTGGGTTTGGCCGGGCGTGGTGGTGCACGCCTTTAATCCCAGCACTCGGGAGGCAGAGTCAGGCGGATTTCTGAGTTCGAGGCCAGCCTGGTCTACAAAGTGAGTTCCAGGACAGCCAGGGCTACACAGAGAAACCCTGTCTCAAAAATAAAAAAAAAAAAAAAAAAAGAAAAAAAAAGAAATGTGGGTTCTACACTATGGCCACGGGGAGGCAGTAGAACTCAGTTCACCCAACAAGGAAGCAGCTTCTGCTGTGGAACTTCACATTTAGAAGGCTCTTGCATAGAACATATTTCTACATAGAAAGGCAAAGGCAAAGTCAGCCCACTGACTCCGCAGGGTCTACATTGCCTTGGAGGCTAGTCAGCATCTGGGGTCTGCCCTCAGCTCTAGGCCTTGGAACCTGCCAGTGATGCACAGGGAAAGGTCCCTGGACTCTGTCCTCTGGGTGTAAAGACAGACTGACAGCATCAGAATGTAACTTAGTGGAATTTGAAGGAGTCCTGTGTGAAATGCTGAAATGCAGCCTGTTTAACACATAATTTGAAGTAGCTGTTCCTAGTATTACTAACAGTGCTAGCTGCCTCTTATGCACCAGATAATAGGTCTGAGTCGATGGCCTGAGCCACACTCCTGATTTATTTCTTGAATCCTCAGAGCGACTCTGCTAGGTTGTGTGTATGTCACATATTCAGGTCAAAGCTTGTGCCCTGGATGATGGGCTCTGGAGGAGCTGTGGGCATTGAAGTGTGGGATCCAATGGGAGATTCTTTTTTTTTTTTTAAAGATTTATTTATTTATTTATTTATTTTTGGTTTTTCGAGACAGGGTTTCTCTGTGTAGCCCTGGCTGTCCTGGAACTCACTCTGTAGACCAGGCTGGCCTTGAACTCAGAAATCCGCCTGCCTCTGCCTCCTGAGTGCTGGGATTAAAGGCGTGCACTTTTAAGATTTATTTATTTATTTATTTATTTATTATATGTAACTACACTGTAGCTGTTTTCAGACACACCAGAAGAGGGCATCAGATTTCATTAAGGATGGTTGTGAGCCACCATGTGATTGCTGGGATTTGAACTCAGGACCTTCGGAAGAGCAGTCAGTGCTTTTACTTGCTGAGCCATCTCACCAGCCCCCAATGGGAGATTCTTAGTGACTGGGTATATGGTCCCTTCCTCCCCAGCTCTTTTTCCTCTTCAGTGCTTTGAGATATTTCTGCCCTGATGTCCCCCATCACCAGAGGACAAGCCCATGGCCACCCGATTTTGTACTTGGATCCTCCCAAACTTTAGTGAATAAAGTTACTCATGTTCTTCCCAATCCTCTCTCTGAAACAGGCTGTCTTACAACCCAGTTGCCCAGGCTAGCCTAGAGCTCCTGAGCCTCTTCCTTTACCTACCAAGCACTGGGATCAAATCATGCACCCCCAAGCCTGGTTTAAACCTTTTCTCTTTATAAAGTTAACAGCCTCGCTTATTCTGTTGTGGCAACGCAAGGCTGACTGATAAGGTGAGTACTACTATTACCTCCATTTTATCCACAAAGAAAGAAACAGATTTCTGGGATTAGAGATTATATA